>SNQJ01S0010687.1:56988-79904 GCA_010110895.2 Picea sitchensis | reverse complement strand
TACTTCAGGGACTAGGAGCACTGGAACGAAGGCTATATGGTGGACATGTGGAGAGCCACATTACCAACGGGACTGTCCAATTGAGAAGGAATGAGCGGTCAGATCATCAGGACCCACTACAGTTGGATATTTGGGAAAGGCCCACAAGATACATGCAATGATGAATAACAATCGGGTTGAGCATGATTCCATTGTACTCGAGACATCATTTATGATCGCTAATCAAAATTTTAGTACTTTGATAGATCCAGGTGCTATAGAGAGATTTATTTCTATTGCAATGCTAAGAGAATTAAGGTAAAAGTAGTTGAGAAAGACTAGTTCATATATGTAGAAATGGCATCAGGAGAAAAACATAAGGTTGGAGGAAAGGTTATAAACTGTAGCATTAATTTGCATGAATTTGTAATGAATTCCAACCTATACGTCAAAATATTAGGATCTTATGACACTTAACTAGAAGACAAAACAATTAAGTTTGATGAATGATTTGGTTCAGAGTAGAGTAATTGTAGGAAGGAACCAGGGAGTGTCAATGAGTTTAATTTCTTCCCTACAATTGCATAAGAGTGTGTGAAAGGGATGTAAGTTATATCCAATCTTAGCGCTAAATGAAAAGGGAGAGGACGAAGGACTAGAAAAAATTCTCGTAATATCAGGATTTTTTAGATGTATTTCCAGAGGAGATACCAGGTTTACCTCTAGTAAGAGAATTGGAGCTTACAATAGATATAAAACCTAGAGCATAACCAATTGCAAGAACTCCATACCAGATGTCAACATCAGAATTGTAGGAGTTGAAAATACAATTGAAGGAATTATTGGACTTGGGACTTACACGTCCAAGCATATCGCCGTGGGGTGTGCCAATTATTTTTTTAAAGAAGAAGGATGGATCATGGAGATATTGTACTAACTATTGTCAATTGAACAAAGCAATGATCAAGAACCAATATCCATTTCCAAGGATTGACAATTTATTTGATCAGATGAAGGGAGAAACTACATTTTCTAAGATCGACTTCAGATCAGGATATCAATAGTTACATATTAAGGAATAATATATCCCTAAGATCGCATTTAAGACAATATTCAGACACTATGATTTCATTTTTTTACCATTTGGACTGATGAATTCCCTGGTAGTGTTCATGAGATTGATGAATGGGGTATTCTGTGAATAATTAGACAAGTTTGTTCAAGTATTCATTGACGATATATTGATTTATTCTCGGATGAGAGAAGAGCATGAAAAAAACTTGATATTGGTTTTACAATGTTCGAGATAAAACAAGTTGTACAAGAAACCATCAAAGTGTTCTTTTTACCAGAAGTAGATTCATTACTTGGGACATATTATATTTGGAGAAGGTATCGTTGTGGATCTAGTGAAAGTAGAGGCGATTATGGAATGGATAGAACTAAAAAACGTATAAGAGGTTGGCGACATATTTTTCTTGTGGGTAAAACTACATAAGAGTTCGATTAAGTGTGGAAAGGGTTCCAAAATATCTCCTACGTTTGTGGTACCTCTTCAGGTTGTGGAAAAGAAGGGACCCATGGCTTATCGACTAGACTTGCCTGATTCTTTGAGGCATATGCACAATGTATTTCATGTATCTATTTTACAACATTATATTAGTGACCTATTGTTGAAGTGAGAAAAAGGTATAAATATTCTCCTTGTTACTTTGGTTTGTGATATATTCTTTGTTGACTTTTCTATTAATTTGAAGTAATTAGGGAAGAAAATGGTTAAAAATCCTTTAGGAAATATTATTGAATGATATTAGATATTTATGAACTTTGGTTTGAATTGTTTTGATTTATGAAGAAATGGACAATTGATGTTAACTAAAGATAATTAAGAAGATCATGAAGATGCACGGGACATTGAAGATCGAAGAAATCATGCACAAAGTGGTTCAGGAAAAGATTGACTTTTTATCTTGCAATCTTCATAAATAGTAAAATCAATCCTGAGGATCTCTCAATCCTTAGGATAACTTAATTTACTTATCTCATTGTAATATATAAAGAATAGTGAACAATACAGAGATAACCAAGAATTCGGATCTCTTAAAGTGTTGACACATTGTACAACAATACTATTGTAAATGATTTATCAATTATGGAATTAATGGAAGGTTCAAGCATTTTGATCATTTTTGCGTACTGAGTTTTTTGTAGCAGTATCTTCTGAAAACCGTGGGCCCAGTCGATAGGAGTTACTGTCTCATCTATAATCTTATCAAATTTTTTATAGTTCTGTTATTTGAATTTCCTTTCAATAGATAATTTAGACTCGTTAATGTGTTGATTCTTTTATGAATTAGTAATGTTGTTCCATTTGTAGAGAGTAGATGTTCCATTTGGAGATTATCGATTGTTGTCCCATTTCTATTTGCTTCCAATTTATCGCTTGTGAATTCCTTTCACTTAAATTCGCATTTGTTGTTCCTTTCGTTAAATTTTCATTTGTTGTTCCTTTCATTTAATTCGCATTTGTTGTTCCTTTCATTAAATTCACATTTTTTGTTCCTTTCGTTTAATTCACATTTGTTGTTCCTTCTTAAATAGTCAGTAAATCGATGTTCCTTTCCAGTAGATTAATTAATCATTGAGATATTGATTCATCAAGTGTTTTCGTAGACTAAATTGTTGTTTCTTAGATAGATGAATGAATTCAATAAAGTGATTGATTCTTTGATTCATGGTGTGTTATTGTTCAAACTATACTTCTGTTGATTGAGTTATTAGTTTCATAGTTTTTAGTTAATGTGTGAAGAACTTGATTATCACAGTAATTTAGATAGACTCAGATTAGTTGTAACTAAATTATCTACATGATTTAAACCTCTATGACTATCTTCATAGACGTTTTCTGACATTCTTGAGAGAAAAGATGAATCCCCAGTTGATGAAATTAATGTCAGACTAAGTTTGTTTTTAGGAAATCTTTAGAGCCCAACATTTTGGTGCCATTTCCAGGGAGAATGTCAAAGATAGTATAGGTTGCGTCTCTGAAGGATGAGGTATTGAAAACATAAGGTAAGAACCTACGTAGGCAACAAGTAAAATTCTTGTGCCAACACCCACCTTCAGCTAATGCATAGAGGTTATATAGGTGCATAGAATTTGTGTCAGTGTGTATGAATAAGAAGAAAGAACCTAAAAAACAAAAACCCTTACCAAAAACTACAAAATACCAGGTCCTGGTGCCCCCTAGAAGGAGCACTATTATAGACAAAATCATCTGAAAAGTTGAATCTCAAGCCTCGGTTGGACCTCAAAAAGGTTCTACCTGAGTCCCCCAAGCAACAAATTCACCAACTACAGCTCATGTTGAGGCTCACAACAGAGCTAAAGTAACTGAACAAAGATTTCAAAATATACATACTCCACTTTTCAGTCCTTTAGGTGAGGGAAATTCTTGTAATATGATAGAAGGAGAAGGGGAGACCAGTGGAATTGTTGATGCAAACCCACCATCACCTAAACCTAGATCTTTTGTGATTTTGGAAGGTGAAGGAAAACCTAAAATACTAGACATAGGAAGTGCAACCAAATTTCCTAAGGGACCAAGTAATCAACCACCCCGAGTAGAACACCTAGACCAAGAAATCCCTGAAAGCTATCGACACATTTTTGACCAAATGGCACAGCAAAATCAGCCGCGAACCCATAATTCTACTTTGGAATATCTGATAGTTGATCYAGTTGCTAATGCCCCAAWGAAAGCCATTCCACTACAGAATCTTCCAACTTTCAATGGGTTGATCTCAGAGGACCTTGACGCATTCCTATTTGAATTTGATGTCATGTGTAGAGGTTATGATTATACCTATGAACCCAAAAAACTAAAACTATTTCCMTCCATCCTGAAAGGAGAAGCTTTATGATGGTTTATGGGACTAGGAGGAGGAAATACAAACTCATGGGATGAAATGAAACAAGATTTTCTTACGAATAATCAAGACTACTCGAGAATCACGGATTTGAAGGATGAAATCTTTAAAATGATTGAAAAAGAAAATGAAACACTAGAAGAATATGTTGAAAGATTTCAATATAAACTGTAGAGATCACCTTATGGTACACTACCAGGTGAGGTACTTAAATCCACTCTAATAAAAGGTATGAAGGATGAATGGGTAGAGACGTTAAATTTGATGGGAAAAGGTGATATTTATCAAGAAACATAAAACAAAATTGTCCAATTTTGTATGAGGTGTTCCCGCGGTAGTACATGAACTAGATCAGGAATATGAGCCCCTATCACCAGAAGTGGCAACATCACTTGTGGGAGCGTCACTCGGGTAGAAATTAGTAATCTTTTAGAAAATTTTAAAACTGACATTTTGGGTACTTTGACTACACAATTAGATGTTCTGCAGGCTAAACAGAAACAAGCAGAAGTAGAACAGTCATTGGATATATTTTTTCCACAGTGCAGGAGGAAACATGGTTCAAGGGAGTGTCCCTTGGACATGGTTCAGACTTGCGCTATCTATGCCAAAGACCATGCAACAGAACAATGTCCATCACTCCCAGGACTAAAAGTTGTCTTTAAAGAAGTAGAAGAGGAAACAAAGCCAGTATATATGATGGCTCAGCATCGCCAATGGCAGGATCTCCCCCCAAGTATGCTACAAGACCCTTCTTATTTATTTTCTGGACAATATAACCAACAACATAATCATGGAAACACATGGTAGGGCCAACCATTTTCTAACCCCGCCTAGAAGTCCCAACAATATCTTGTTGCAGCCTGGCCAAAGCAACCATTTGTTAATCCTACTTGGCCTAACTTACAATACTCTACCCCATTTTGGTATAATTCAAATAATAACCCCTATCCTTCACAATGGACTAGCACAGCTACCCAAGCCCCCAATTGGACTAAAAAATGGAAGCACCCATGGGACTAACCAATCAACCTATGGGAATGATCCATCAATCTCAACCCACCTCAATTACCCTAGAATCCTCAAACTCAAATGCACCCTCAACTACCAACTCAACCCAACCTGAATCTTAACAACAGACCAGTCCAACTCGTGAAAACTGTTGAAAATTTAGAAGGTGGAACAAACTTTGTCGGGTGCAATGAACTTCGGTTGAGATCAGGGCATGTAATTTCTCATGAGAAAATAAACATTCATCAAGAACAGGAGAATGAGAATGATAGACAACCAATAATAAAACCATCAACTGTGGTCATAACAAAAGAAACAAAACAGGAGGAAAACACAGTCAAGCAACAAAATTCTGATAAAGAAGTAATTTCTCCTCCCTCGTTTCCTGAAATGATAATGATAGAAAAACTAGCCATATATCCTAACTTTGATATCATCGGGGAACTAAAGAATCTATGTGTTAAAATTCCAGTCCTACAGGATTTACAAGATATTCCTATTTATGCAAAAACAATTAAAGAATTATGTGGGAAGAAGCTCGGAAGAAAAACTAAGAATCCATCAACTGTCCACATGGTAGGAACTTTGTCTAGTCTTATTCTAGGAAAGTGGGAGCCAGTCAAATACACAAACCCAGGGAATCTCGTGGTAATGGTTCAGATACAGGGTTGTTTTTTTCCAAATACACTGGTGGATTTGGGGGCAACCATCAATATTATCACCACCGAGAACTGTAACGTCCTGGGTATCACCTCCTTCGAACCTACTTCAACTATGTTAGAACCAGTTGATAGATCGTTGGTTAAACCAGTCGGCACATTACAAGACATAGCAATCTCGGTTGATTCTTGGGAATACCCAGGTGATTTCCTAGTTATCAACCCAAGAAGTAGACTCGATGGACACTTGTTAATATTGAGATGACCATGGCTAGCAAGGACAGATGCATACATAGGATGTCACACAGGCAACATGACAATTTCTAGAGGAAGTGATATAAAGAACCTTATCTTGTATCCTCCAGCTAAACCAAGTCTTCCTGTCATACATCAACAATTGAAACCACCTATATATCCAGAAGAAAACCTACAATCTCCTCTCACACTAGAAGAAGCTCTTAGGCTCAAAAACCAACTAGAAGATGATGTGATCAGTAGCTTCATTAACAACCCAAATGTTATAGGAAACCCAACATGTCAAATGATAAAAGTTGTTTTAGATCATGAAGCACAGGGAGATCCTTTGGAAGAATTAATGGAGAAACATATTCACACTACTGTTGTCCACAAAAACATTATAGTTGAAATCACACCAGGAACATTTTTGAATATTAATGCCAATTTGAATGAACAACAACAACAAAAATTGATTTAGATCCTTTCGAAATACCAACATGTTTTTTCTTGGGAGTATCCCGACATGAAGGGAATTGATCCCCAACTGTGTACACATCATATCTATATCGAAAATATGCCTGACCCATCTGATATCCCCAACGAAGATTAAACCCTCGTCTCAAGGACGTTGTTAAATAAGAATTACATAAACTGTTGGATGTAGATTTCATATATCCTATTTTAGATAGACGATGGGTCTCTCTGCTAGTAATCGTCCCAAAAAAGAATGGTAAGTGGCGAATCTATGTAGACTACTGAGAACCCAATAAATCTACCTAGAAGGACCATTTTCCTCTACCTTTTATTGATCAGGTCCTTGATACTTTAGTAGGGAAGCATTTTTTCTCCTTCCTAGATGGGTTTGGTGGTTATAATAAGATATAGATTATTGCATAAGACCAGCATAAAACTACATTTACATGTACTTGGGGTACCTTCGCATATCGATTATTTCCCTTTGGATTATGTAATGATCCAGCTACATTCCAGAGAGTTATTTTAAACATATTTTCTTATTTAATTAATGAAGGACTTGAAGTTTACATAGACGATTTTACCCCTTATGTCACTTACTTTGATCAAGATTTAAGCATTCTAGAGATGGTACTGGAACGATGCATTGCTACTAGGCTATGTTTGAGTCATGAGAAACGTCATATGATGATGATTGAAGGTGTGGTACTAGGACATTGTGTTTCTATAGATGGCATCAAGGTAGACCCAACAAAAATATAGGTAATCCTTAATTTTCCTACACCTCATATACAAACTAAGGTACACATTTTCTTTGGATGTGCAGGATATTATCATAGATTCATAAAAAAAATTCAAGAATAGTTGCACCTTTACATTATTTAACTGGTAATGTGGAATTTTAGTGGTCTAATAAGTGTGATGTTGCATTTGTAGAGCTTAAAAGGTTAGTTTCAACAACACCGGTGATGAGAGGACCAAACTGGAAATTACCATTTCAAATCTCTTTAGACACATTGGATATCTCTATAGGCATTGTCCTTGGACAGGAAAAAGACAAGACACTTACATTATTTATTTTATTAGGAAAAATATTACTCCTGCTGAATTAAATTACATAGTAACAGGAAAAGAAGTTTTAGCCGTTATACATGCTATTAATAAATTTCAACACTATATAATAGGCTATCCATTGATTCTGTATACTAATCACTTTGTTATTAGATATTTATCCAACAAACAAATTACTAATGGTCAGGTTACTTGGTGGTTGTTTTTGTTGTAGGAATTCAACATCACCATTAAGGATCGGTCAAGAAGAGAGAATCTAGTCGCAAATTTCTTGTCCCATGTACCCAAAACAGATAACTCTTTGATTTTCAAAGATGAATTTCTAGACGAACACTTGTTCGTTATGACTATTAAGACACCTTGGTACACGGATGTGGTGAATAATCTGGCAGTTGGGAAATTGCCAGCACACCTGTCATCAAGAGAAAGGAAATTAATTGTTCAACATAGTCCACGATTCATTTGGATTAGTGGATATCGTTTTCACACAGGGTCTGATCTTCAGATCTGAAGATGTATCAGAGACAATGAAATTTACGATGTCTTGAAGGTGGGTCATGATGAGCCCTGTGGCATACATTTTGCAGACCACGGAACTAGGAATAAGGTTTTACAGATGGGATATTATTGGCCCTCAACATTCAAAGATGCAAAGAAGTATGTCCAGGCCTGTGACAACTATTAGAGGATGGGTCGATCAAGCCAAGCTGATGAAATTCCCCTGCAACCAAAAGTGGTGATGGAACCTTTTGAGAGATGGGCACTTGATTTTGTTGGCCCCTTTAACCCAAAATCAAACCAAAATACTTATATACTAGTTGCAAAAGACTATATGACCAAATGGGTAGAAGAAGTGGCCTTGCCAAACACAATCGATGAAGCAGTCATTAAGTTTCTCTTTGAACTATTTGTATGTTATGGATTAACTAGGGAAGTAATCATGGACGGAGGGTCACAATTTACAACACATAAAATCTCGGCCACTCTGCGCAATTATCACATTAAACATAGGGTTACCTCCCCATACTACCCACAGGCAAATGGAAAAGTGGAAAGTACCAATAAAGTCTTGGAGGAAATCTTGACAAAAACAGTCTCAACAAACCGTTAAAATTGGGCAGTTGAGCTTCCAAATGCCTTATGGGCCTATCGCACAACATGGCGTAACACAACTGGATACTCTCTTTATCACCTAGTCTTTGGAAAAGAGATTATCTTTCCAATTGAATTTGAGATCAAGACTCTAAGAATGCCCTAGGAAAATGGACTGGATCTTATGAAAGCACACACATAGCGCTTACAACATCTCAATGATTTATATGAAGCATGCTTGTTCACCCTTCAACAGACAATTGTTATTCAGTAGTAGAGAGCTAGCTGGCACGACAAGCATATCAAGAAGAAATCCTTCCAGAAAGTTGATTGGACGTGTTAGGGACCTAACCCCTCACATATATAGAACAATATATTTGGATGTAATAAAGGTCAATATTAATAAGGCCTTGCAATAAAGTGGAATAAATCGAATGTAAGAAGACCTAATAGAAGCTTCCGCTTCTAGAAGGATCTTCCTCTAGATGGTTCTTTTGATAGACATATTTAGTATAAAGAGGAGTTGAGGGTATGAGAACCCTAGCTTGGATATTATTGTAATAGAGCTCTACTCGACTGGAGGTTTCACCCTCGAAGAGGCCTGTGAACATTGCTCTCAGAATCAAAGTGCTCCTTCTAGTGTTATTTCGATATCATTTCAGTGTTATTGTGGTGTTATTGTGGTGTTATTCTGGTTATATTTTTATTTATCTGCCATTTCTAGCATTTTATTTTTGTTTTGCATACTTTTTATATCTGGAATATTACAAGTGGTATCAAAGCACTTTCCTCCGCAAAAAATTGTGGGTTAATTTTTTTTAGGGTAGAGATGTATTTCGACGTCTTTAAGCTACAGAGATCTGTCATTAAGCACATAAACTTGCAGTTGAGGGATTCATACATGCATGAAATACAATTAGTTCTTAAGCACACATTTGATGGCCACCCTTGTAACCCCTGTTGGTACCACTTCAAGTGGTAGCGCATCAGATAGCACCTGTATACAGACCGGCCTAAATTTCCTAAAGCCCTTTTTAGATAAACCAATTGGCTGCATGACTGCTATAGTGTCATCGAGAACAACACTCGGGAAGATACTCTCTAGTACCTGGGTAGTCGAGTACTATGACTAAGGGCACAATCTATCCTCCTTATTTGGTGCCCTGAGATATTGGGTCGTGTACTAATGTTGGAACCTGCACGTATATCAGAGAGTTATAGCATAGGGCTAACCCTTGTCTCTAGAACCCTTGAATACCTAACCCTTGGGGACGAAAACAAAACATAAAACAAATAAGATCTATTGCCGCCAAACAATGATCGAGTTGCCAAATCACTACACATTTCTTTCTAGTTAATCATTTGGGCATTGCATCACTGCAGTATTCTTCAGACCAGAGTATAACTCTGTAGGTGTAAAAATAAAAAAAATTGCACTAAAGTCTGGAAAGTTTTGAACCATTATTTGAGACCTATTCCATTGGATTTATCTCTTCACCCTTATCACATTCATACCTATCATTTTTCAACAAAATTTTGACCCCGCCTGCCCCTTACAGGTTCCCTCGTCATCATGGCCCATACTCATATCCAAGACTTGGAAGCTCACTTTAATACCTTGCAATCTAATTTCATAGAGACCCAACAAGAAGTGAGACAGCTCAGTGCCAATATTGCCACCATCAATAAAAAAATGCACTCCTCCATCGCCGCATCAATCACCGAACCCAAAGAATACCTCAAACAAGACATGACTACCCAGCTTGAATCTGTCATTTCGATGATCTACACCAAGCTGCATATCCCTGCAGATCCCCCTTTATTTGACCCACCTTCGCATGCTGAAGTTGAAACTTCCTCTCATTCCCATAATTTTCAACCCCATCACTTTCAGCGTGACCTACGCCTTCTGCGGGTGGATGTGACCAAATTTGATGGCTTAGATCCAACTGGTTGGGTGACTCAAATGGAACATCATTTCTCTTTGTACGGTATTACAGATGATTTGGCCAAACTCTGGTATGGTGTTCTCCATCTAGATCAAGAACGTTGGCAATGGTGGCAATGGAGAAAAACTTCCTGTAAAGGGTATATTGCTTGGACACACTTTGTGGCAGAGATTTATGAATGCTTTGACACTGACACCAACCATTTAGGTCATTTGAAAATGTTGAAACAATATGGAACAGTGGAAGACTTTATAGCTTCTTTTGAGCGATTGGATTTTTGTACAAAGGGCATGTCAGATGCTTTTTTTCGAGAATGTTTTATTAGTGGCCTCAAGGAAGAGATTCGTGCCCATGTCCTCATGGCTTGGCCTCAAAGTTCAGTGGAGGCCACTAAAAGAGCTAAGGAATCACAACAAGTTTTCTCTTCTCAAAACCAAAAACCCCCCTTTATTCCTCGCACTAAACCAGTAAATCCCACTACTCCTTCTGCTCCACTAAAGATCCAAAAATTGACTAGGGATGAAATGGATGAACACCAACTCAAAGGCCTTTGTTATAATTATGATGACAAATATTTTCCGAGCCACAAGTGTAAGGAACAAAATCTTTTTATGGCCATCTCGGAGGACATTTCGGAAGAGGATGTTGAAACTCCCCTTGTGTTTGAGTCACCTGAACCCACTTACATTACCCCTCCCTCAGACCCTCCCAAAGTAGAACCGGTCATTTCCCTAAATTATCTCACTGGATTCTCTACCTCCCAAACCCTCAAGCTAATTGGTTACAACAAGCATAGGAAGGTCATCATTCTTGTTGATAATGGAAGAACCCATAATTTTATTCATCGCCACATTTCCCAAGAAACCCATTGCTATATCCATGCAGTCAATAATTTCCAAATCATGATTTCCAATGGCGGCTCCATGAAATGTGGAGGGAATTGTGAAAATGTGCATCTCCAAATTGGTGACTACCACCTGAAATATCATATGTTTGCTATCGACATGGGCGGTTGTACATTGTGCTGGGTGCAAACTGGCTAAGGACTTTGGGTCCCATTCTCATGGATTTTAAGGAATTAACCATACAATTCAACCAGGAGAGCCAACAATATAAGTTCCAAGGCATCACGGTCAGTTCACCTGAGATCATTAGTTCATGTTAGCACAGGGGAAGACCCAGGGTTCAACGCTTCAATAGTGCACCAACAAAACCCTAACTACTGGCCCTTTCGACAACACCCGTGAAGCAGATGAAGTCTCACCCAAGGTAGAGACAAGGGTGGTTGCAGGAATCAAGTGTCTACAACCTAGCTAGGACACATATATGTGATTACAACACTTAACAGAGCACTTAGAAGTTAATATTCATAATTATTTAACCCTTATTCACATCGCAGGTTGAAACCCTAGTTACAAAGCAACACAGTATTCAACAAGATATAATACATCCAAGCACTTAGCATATAGAAATAGATCAGATCTAACATTCATTCACATTAATAAGCACTAAGATATTATATCATATGCATATAACATATATCATTGCACTAAGCATACATCACATCAATAACATAACAACGATAATGCAAAAAACAACCACAACACAGGATATACATGGTTCACCCTAGTGTGGGGCTACATCCACCAAATATTATCTTCTTTTATTGTCTTCTTTCAATCTTCTACAAGCACAGAGCCACAAGAACCCACTCCGCATAGGATAGGAGATCTATGCACACCTCGGTAGATCCTCCTTCCTCGAGCTAGGTTTAAGCATAAAGCCTTCTTATAATCTGCACACCAGCCTCTTGCAATCACTTGCACTTAGCTCTGCAAGTTATTAACACATAGTATGCACAAAGCATCCACAAATGTTCTCACTTAACTTACTAGCCATATTACACACTTAGGTATCTCACCAAGAGTCTCTCTTACTTACATCACCTAGTTTTCTATTTATACATTACAAAGGGTCCTAAACATGGGTAAACCCATGGGCTGACATCCCATACCCATTACATAAACACTAAACCCAAAAATTCCCTAAGCAGGGCCCGAGATCCTACAATCTCCACTTCGCCTTTCTCTCCGCCTTCGACCAACCTATCAAAGTCCCAAAATTGGTCAAACTTGATCAAGTTTCTCCAAAACTTGATCAAGGGACAACAGGCCCCCAACACTCACTTGTGACTCGTCCTGAGTCACTCTGATCTGGGTAACTCTGTCTCAGATGCCTCAAGCTTGGCTCGAGCTTCTTTGACCTGTTGCTTCACCAGAGCCTCCTTCTCAATGAAATCTTGAATAACCTTCTCCATCACAGGTCCTTCCAAGCATTGTTACACTATGGTGACCACTTGTTCCAATTCTGCACCTCGTCCTTCAATTTCCTCAAAAGGTATGCAAGTTGAATCCTGCACTGGCTGGAGTCGCTAGGTCACTTCCATGACCTTACTTTGGATGGCATGGATTTGTTGTTGAACCGTGCACTATTCTTGGGATTGTTTCATCCTCTCAATCATTGGTAGTAGCTTCAACTGCGCTTGCACCGTTGTTGCTTGTTGCTTGGCCTCCTGAAGTTGTGCCTCCAATGTCCTTAGTTCAAGGTCCTTTGCATGGCACTTGTAAGTCTTTGCACTTCAACTGCTGAGCTGCTTACATTCTAAGGCCAATCCCTTAATTCTCTATATTGCGCTTCAGGTAGTTTCTTTTCTCTTGTCTCGCACTTCCTGCGGAGTGCTTGTAACTCTGGTTCTACTATCCTCTGTTGGAGTCGTTGAATGGCTTCAAAAATCTTCCCTATTTGTATTTCCACTGGGTCTTCTTCCATTTGTTCTAAGCCCCTCACAGAGAGAATTTCTCTAGTGACTACCTTTTTAACTCCAATCTTCTCTGCAAGCAGTTGTTCCTTCATCTTCTGTATATGCGCTCTATCCTCTACAAACTTGGCTTGGATGTCATCTTTTTCCTATTGCGCAACCTGGTGTTGTTCTCTGGCTTCCTCTTTTTCTTTCTTTAAGGCCTCTGTGGCCTGATATTTTTCTTCCTCGACACGAATAAGGTGAGATTCAATCACATCTGCTATTCGGCATAGCTTGGAAGGTTCATCTCGCAACTCTGTTCCTTTTGATGACTAGGGTGTAGTAGACACTACGTGGCTGGAATGGAGGGCTTATTGTACCCCTTTCAGTTTTTCTTCAATTCTTTCAGACATGGTCTCTTGTTTAGCTTCATTGCTCTGTAAGATGTCTTCTGAGGTATCTGAGACAACGATGATGATAAAATCTATGTCATCCATTGTGAGCACAGTCTGCATCTGTGGTTTAGTAGCTTTGGGCTTCTTCCATGATGTAGGTTTCATAGGGGAAACCTTTCTTTTATTGGAGGTCTCATCTTCATCAATAGGGTCCCTAGGAGGTGTTAATTTTCCTTGTTTTTGCTTGTCTTCTTCTCCTTTGTCCTCTTCCTTGTCTACTTCGTCATCACCTCCCCCTCCAGGTGAGTCTGAAGAAGTCTCTTCTGATGAACTGTTCAGGTCCTGTACCTCTTCCTTTTTCTTCCTTCTGCTATTGTTGGGTGCATCATACTCTTCACAAGTAACCACCGAACTTCCAATTAGTTTAAGTTCAGACAGTTCTTCCTGGTTGACTGGTATAATGGAATCTGCAGGCCATTCCTTAGTGATTTCTTCCATGTCCTCCTCTGTGATTTTATAGTATCTCTGCAGCTCTTCTTTGTGTTTGTCTCCACAGGCAGTGATATAAATGAAATGTATATTGGCGCAGAACTTCACAAATGTTCTGAACCTATGCAAGGTGTTCGACTTCATCCAAGGGAAAGAGTCAATAGCCCTCTTCAACTACAGGTAGTAGGTGTGGAACACCACGCTTGACTGCCATGGTTTCACCATGTCGCTCGAATGCCAGAGCGAGATGAACTTCACAGCTAAGGGTTCTGATGGCTCAATCTCAGGGAAGGTCGCACCTTCTGGCATTTCCCAAGCAATGAAAGTGATGAGGATCAACAACCAACTGAAGTGGAACTCGTAGCCCTGATCTTGAGATTCGCGGTAGTCTTTCTCTAATTGGTTGAAGAGGTAGCTCACCTAGTTCATTTGTATCCCTTCCACGCATTTTCCCACGAGGTCAACAACGAACCTTGTAACCTGCGTGGGTCTGTTCTTCCTTACTAGCTTACCAACGATCAACTGGCAGGCTAGGTGCACTGCGCCATTCTGAATGGAAGCTACCTTGTATCCTCGCTTCCCCTTTTCCACATTTCCATAGGTATCTTTAATTTTTTTTACCAAAGCGTGATTTGCAGCCTTCCCTGAATAAAATTCTTATGGGTCTGGTCCTTGCATGCTTAATCCGGTGATCCGATGGATTAGTGCCGGATCTACGGTGATGCATCTGTCCAACCACATATAACTTCCATGGAATCAAGACAAGAGGATTTTAACGCACACATTAACCTCTTGATGCCTTCCAAAGTGTGGTATCTTCATCACGTTCAGGATAGTGGACCTCGCGATGTCCATAGTCCATGACTGGGGGATGATCTTCGACTTCTTGTGTGGGGAGAGAATTCCATGGTTCTTGCGATCTCCCAAGTTCAATTAACTGATATTCAATGCCATTATTTGTCCTAACTACAGTCCAATTGCATGTATCCCCTTCGGGAGGTACACGGTGATCAAGGTGTAGTGGAAGTCACTCGGGACAATGTCACGGCTCACCGCACTAGCCAGAGGTGGGATATAATCGAGAAGAATAGAAGGGATGAGCTTCACATTTGCCAAGTCATCACGATGCTTGGTTCATTTCTCTATCACAACTCGAGATGGTCAAGATCCACCAGCAGTCAATGGGGATGCTTGCACTCCTCTCATTGACGAAGCTTGGAATCTTGTAGACATGACCTTCTCATTCATGAGGTCTATGAGGATCTCTTCGATGAATTTATCTACTTCACTAAAGTCACCCAACATGCACACTTGAGATCAGGTTTCTCAGGTTGGTGATCAAATACTCAATGTAAAAGAACGGGTGGCAAGATCTCAAATAGGTACATCGCAAAATCAACTAGTTCTCTATGGGCTCGAATAATCATAATTGGCAAAAGTGTTCTTGGTGAAATGCTCGATCGGATAAATAGACAATCATCATAATGGGCTCCTCCAATGGGCAGGAATGCCTCAATCAATGCAATTCCATTTGTTATGGCTTGGTCCCAACGGTCTAATGGCGATCTTTCTGGCCATAACTGCAGTTCGAGCCATTCTAGAGCGTCAAGCTAACGGTCGGGATGTCTTCAACAGTCATATTTCTTCTCCATGGCGAAGTGCCAATCTTCGCTATTCTGATATCGCGACGAAGTTTCATTTCTGCAAACCTTCCTTCTGTGAAGTCCTCCCTGGAACTTCTTGTAACTTTTCTAACTTTTCTTTCTTCTTGCTGAGATTTTTGGATTTCTCTCCTGAAATCTGAGTCACCGGTTTCCTCTTTACATTATCTTTCTTATCTCCTCTTGGCATAGTAACTTCGCACTGTGGAGGGTCTTTCATATGGTTTGAGGGTAATAGTTCTTCTCTTTCTCGGGTAGGTGCTCTACTCTCTTGTACAGACATGTGTTTCCAGTCTTCCTATGTTCTTTCAACTTCGACATCCAGATCTTTGGTCCTTAGTAGCTTCGACTGGTTCTCTTGTTCTTCCACCAAGTGTGTTATTCTCCTATCCATGAAATCCCTTAGTTCTTTCTTTTTCTATTCTAGATCCTCCTCTTCTTGTTTCCTTTGTATCTGATGTTTTTCAATCCAGGTTTCCCTAGCAAAATAGCAAATGGGGCGATGTTCTCAACAAATTTAACAATATCAAATTCTTCATTTGTCAAAGTTCCATGAGCACTCATAGATGTCTGGGTAATTCTTCCACATAGGGTTATCATCTTTCCTCTAAACAATCCTATTCCTCCTAATGAAGGAACCATAGCAAGTTTTCCCAAAATTTCCCATGTTCTTTTTGTCATGATATTCACCTATGTTTCCTCATCCAGAACATAGTCTATGTTGAAGTCTCTTATTCTTGTTTCTATGCACTCCTTCTCTTTGAAGATCTCTGATAAGTTGATATCTCTATGATCATTCAAGGATTCTTTTATCTGTAATAATACAGTCTCTGATTCTTTCATGGGTTCTATCATATCCTTAGTTTCTTGGCCTGTCTCATGGTTTTCTTGTCTCATGGTTTTCTTGTCTCATATTCATCTTTTCAACTTTAGCAATCATTCTAGGGAAATACAAAACTTCATTGTCCATAGCTTTACAAAAAAGACAACTAGGACCTCTACCAAGGCATTCCTTAGCAATATGTCCCGGTCTTCTGCAACTATAGCAAATATTTAATTCTATCTCTCTTTTAAATGACCCCCAACCTTTCATGTACTGCACACTGGGATCACAGTAACTAACCTGCAAAAAATTATTTCTAGGATTCTGCATCCATTTGTTAGTCCAAACATTCTTTCTATGCATAGGAATAACACATCTTTCACTATTCTTATAAGATCTATTCATATGCAATATTATTTCTTCTAGTTGTGCCCTAGTTTTCAGATTAGGACAAAATATATTAGACATACCTAGATACATTCTTTTGAAACAAACATTTTCACTTATCTTACCTTTATCACAGCACAAATATTTAAGATCTTACCTTTTTTCTTTAGATTTGATTCCTTTCTTAGCACAGAGCTTCGTAGTCAAGTAGAATATTGTGCACTAAAGAAGTAGATCTACACACAGAGCTTTATTTTCTTCATTTCCCAGCAATCGCAGTTTCAAGTCCCAGCAATGGAACCATTTGTCGGCATAGGGGCAGACCCAGGGTTCAACTCTTTAACAACTCACCAATAAAACCCTAAATACCGACCCTTTCGACAACACCTGCAAAGAAGATGAAGTCTCACCTAGGTAGAGGTAGGGGTGATTGTAGGACTCAAGTATCTACAACCTATATGGGACATAGATCTATGATTACAACACTTAACAGAGAACTTAGCAGTTAATATTCATCATTATTTAACCCTTATTCACATCGCAGGTCGAAACCCTAGTTACATAGCAGCGTAATATTCAATAAGATATAATACATCCAAGCACTTAGCATATAGAAATACATCAGATCTAGCATTCATTCACATTACTAAGCACTAATCTATTGTATCAAATGCATCTAACATATATCATTGCACTAAGCATACATCACATAAATAACATAACAACGATAATTCACAAAGCAACCACAACACAAGATATACGTGGTTCACCCTAGTGTGGGGATACATCCACCAACTCTTCTCTTCTTTTATTGTCTTCTTTCAATATTCTACAAGAACAGAGCCACAAGAACCCACTCTAGATAGCATAGGATATCTGCACCCACCTCGCCAGATCCTCCTTCCCCGAGCTAGGTTTAAGCACAAATCCTTCTTACAATCTGCACACCATCCTCTTGCAATCACTTTCACTTAGCTTTGTAATTTATTAACACATAGTATGCACAAAGCATCCAAAACTATTTGCACTTAGCTCACCAACCACATTACACACTTAGGTCTCTCACCAAGAGTCTCTCTTACATACATCGCCTAGATTTATATTTATACATTACAAAGGGGCTTAAACATGGGTAAACCCATGGGTCGACATCCCATACCCGTTACATAAACCCTAAAACCAAAAATTCCCTAAGAAGGGGACGAGATCCCACGATATCCACTTCGCCTTCGACCAGCCTGTCGAAATCCCAAAATTGGTCAAATGTGACCAAGGTTATCCAAAACTTGGTCAAGGGCCAACAATTCCCATCACATGGAAAATTTGCTCAAAAAAGGCCATTTTGGCATTATTGCCCAACTCCATGCCATACAAGCAACTAATACACCCTATGTGCCGCAAGACCTCCAGTCCATCCTCTCTAAACATCAACTAGTATTTTCCACTCCCCAAGGACTCCCTCCTTCCTATGGTGTTCATGATCATTCCATTCCCCTTGTACCAGGAATCCTTCCTCCCAATATTTGTCCCTATCGCCACCCCTTTTCCCMAAAAAATGAAATTGAGAAAATGGTTCAAGAACTTCTTAACGCAAGCATTATCCGCCCTAGTGCGAGCCCCTACTCTTCTCATGTGGTCATGGTCCCGAAGAAATAAGGTTATTGGTGCATGTGTCCTGAATTCTTCACCCTCAATAAACTCACCATTAAAGACAAATTTCCCATTCCAATCATTGATGACCTCTTGGATGAATTGAGCAAACCAATTTCTTTACTAAACTTGATCTTCATTCTAGATACCACCAAATCCATATGAAAGAGGAAGATATTCCTAAGACTAGATATAGAAATCATGAGGGCCACTATGAGTTTTTGGTCATGCCCTTTGGCTTGTGTAATTCCCCCTCCACCTTCCAAAGCCTCATGAACCATGTCTTCCATCCTTTTCTCCGTCATTCTGTCTTGGTTTTCTTTGATGATATCCTCATCTATAGAAAAACCTGGACAAACCATCTTTCTCATGTGGATCGAGTTCTCCATCTACTCTCTCAGCACCAACTTTTTCTAAAACCATCTAAATGTGATTTTGGTGCCTCAGAAGTCGAGTACTTTGGTCATCTTGTTGGCAAGGACGATGTCAGGGTGGATCCTAAAAAGATTGAAGCTATGCAAGACTGGCCTCACCCAAAGACTCTCAAAAGCTTGCGTGGATTTCTAGGATTAACATTTTATTATCGCAAGTTTGTTAATAATTATGGAAAGATTGTGACACCTCTCACTGCACTCCTTAAAAATAATTCTTTCACTTGGAATCCAGCAGTTTCTCAGGCCTTTCAAACCTTGAAGATGGCCATGTGCACCACTCTAGTCCTGTCCCTTCCAAATTTCACAAAGATATTTGTCCTAGAATGTGATGCTTTAGGGAAAGGAATTGGCACTATCCTTATGCAAGACGGTCGGCCTTTGGCCTTTACCAACAAACAACTGTCTGAACAAAATTTCGACAAATCAATATATGAAAAGGAAATGTTGGCTATTTTTCATGTCGTTGATCTGTGGTTCCCTTATCTATTGGGGCAACACTTCCAAATTAAGATAGATCATCAAAGCCTCAAGTATTTTCTGGAACAACACATTTCCTCCCCAGAGCAACAAAAATGGGTGACTAAGATCTTTGGATATGATTATGAGATAATTTACAAGAAAGGAAAATACAATGTGGTTGCAGATGCACTTTCCCGAAAATATGAAGATGAAGGATCCATTTTTTCTCTCTCCTTCATTGTACCAGATTGGCTCCAAGACGTTCGCCAGGAATGGATACACAATCCCAAAAGTTTTTATCTGATACAACAACTGTAGTCCAATTCTTCAGTCCCCTCAGGGTATTCTTGGCTCCATGATGAGCTTCGATACAAAGGTCATTTGTATTTAAGTAAATAGGAAAAACTTAAATCCATGGTACTTTCTGAGCTTCATGCTACACCCACAGTTGGGCACTCCGAGTTTACCAAAACCTATGACAGGTTCAAATGTTCTTTTTTCTGGGATGGTATGAAACAAGACGTTCATAATTTTGTAGCTGAATGTGATGTTTGTCAACGCAACAAGGGAGAAAAAGTCAAATCTCCCGGCACACTACAACCGCTTCCGATTCCACCTGCTATTTGGAGGGATATCTCTATGGATTTTATTACAAGCTTACCTAAATTGGGAAATAAGCCAGTCATCATGGTGGTAGTCGATCGCCTTTCCAAGAATTCTTGTTTCTGTGCTCTTCAACACCCATTTACAACATCCAATGTGGATCAACTTTTCATGGATCACGTCTTCAAGATTCATGGCATGTCGCATTCTATTGTTTCTAATCGTGACCCAACTTTCACCAGCAATTTTTGGCAAGAAATGTTCAAGCTTCAAGGTACCCAATTGCATCTCAGCACAACTTATCATCCCCAGACTGATGGACAAACTGAAGTTGTCAACAATTGTTTAGACACATATTTGAGGTGTTTTGCATTAGAAAAGAAAAATCATTGGGCTCAATGGTTACCCCTAGTTGAATGGTGGTACAACACTTTATACCATACAACTACCCACATGAATCCTTTTGAAGCGGTATATGGAAAAAAACCACCTTCAGTTCTCTCATATTTACCAGGTGTCTTGAAGGTCCAGGCGGTTGACCAAACACTTACAGTTCGAGAGGATATTCTATGTACCCTCAAAGAGAATTTGGCCATGGCCCATAATTGTATGAAGCAACAAGCAAATCAAGGTCACTCTGAACGTCAATTTACAGAAGGGGATCAGGTGTTTCTTCAACTACAACCTTACAAGCAAAATTCCCTCAAGGCCGACCATTGTCAGAAGTTGGCACCTAAAATTTATGGCCTTATACCATTCTCAAGCATGTGGGACAGGTGGCCTATCAATTATCTTTTCCCAGTCATTCTAAGCTACATCTTATTTTTCATGTTTCATTCTTAACATTCTGAATATATTGTTCTTCATTCTGAATATTAATAAGTCCTTGCAATAAAGTGGAATAAGTTGAATGTAAGAAGACCTAATAGAAGCTTCCGCTTCTAGAAGGATCTTCCTCTATATGGTTCTTTTGATAGACATATTTAGTATAAATAGGAGTCAAGGGTATGAGAACCCTAGCTTGGATATTATTGTAATAGAGATCTGATCAGCTGGAGGTTTCCCCCTCGAAGAGGCTCGTGAACATTGCTATCAAAATCAAAGTGTTCTTTCTGATGTTATTTTGATATCATTTCAGTGTTATTGTGGTGTTATCATGGTTATATTGTTATTTATCTTCCATTTCTAGCATTTTATTTTTGTTCTGCATACTTTTTATATATGGAATATTACAGGGTGCTTCTCTATGATTCCAAATCTCAGGATTTTCCTAGGAAATCGCAGACAAGGTTGTTGGGACCATATAAGATCAAGGAAGTCCATGATAATGGAACTGTCACTTTAGTTACCATCGACGAGTCTCGTTCTCCTTTTCTAGTAAATGGACATCGGCTACGACTTTACCATCAATCGCTTTCAAAAGAATCATTTTTCTAAGAAGTAAGTAATGATCCTATTGTTCAGATTTTAGCTAATTGGGAAGGTAACCCAGCCGTTTCAGCTCCATGAAATTGTTGTCTTTCTAGCACTGTACATATTGTATACATTTTTCTTTAAAGATTTGATCTAGTTTTAGGTTTTTACTTTCTAGGAAAGTCACTATAAAGAGCTTTGGAAAAAAAAAACTAGAAAATATGATTGTAATGAAATATAATTAGCACTTTTTTCTGTTCCTTATTCAAAACTTCAAATTTCTCTTTTCTTACTTTGAAAAATCCATCGAATATAAACCTTGTTTTATACAGGAGATGAATATGTCATGTTCCGCAGCAAAAAGTCAGGTGATTGCACTAAAATAATGCATGGCTGTAGTAAATAGAAAATGAATGCATGACACCGTAAACCATCCAATGTATTGTATTCCTCCGATCATTGAATAAACTTACCTGTAAAATTAAATTTAGTTGATGACTAATCAATCCAAGATTTGCTAAAACAAAAATTTATGCAGGAGGTATCCAATTACTTAATTATATGGTTAAATTTGAACATCATTGTCATCTTCCTTGAACATAATAGCTGGCGTTCCCTTTGTGGGTAGTTTTGTTCATTCGAACGTAACAAATTCTATTCCTTTTGTTGCGATTGTTGTTCCCTTTTTGGGTAGTGTCTTTCATTCGAACACAAAAGATGTCATTCCCTTTGTTGCGATTGTCGTTCCTTTTTTTTGGGTAGCACTATTCATTCAAAAGAAACAACTATTGTTCCTTTTTGCGGTTGTTCCTGTTGTTGTTCCTTTCCTTTGAAAGTAACGATTTTTGTTTCCACCAGCAATACGTGCTTTTGATACGTTTAGCCACTCCTTTGGGTATGAACTTCACTAACTAATTTTCAACAACATCACTTCTAATCATCATGGTAATGATTTGTCATTTTATTTTTGAGGAATATATAGCATACCTTATCAAACTGTTCATGGATTGATTTTTCCAAATTATCTTAATATTTTTCATAATCCTTAACCATCGTAATTCGTTTCTTTCCCATATATATATACATATACTTGAATGATAATTTTCCTTCACATCATAATAAGGAGGCTATGGCACATTTTTACTTGGCATTCTTACACTTCTTACGCCATCCAACACTCTTAAGGAGTAGATGAGNCAGCTGTCATTCCCTTTGTTGCGATTGTCGTTCCTTTTTTTTGGGTAGCACTATTCATTCAAAAGAAACAACTATTGTTCCTTTTTGCGGTTGTTCCTGTTGTTGTTCCTTTCCTTTGAAAGTAACGATTTTTGTTTCCACCAACAATACGTGCTTTTGATACGTTTAGCCACTCCTTTGGGTATGAACTTCACTAACTAATTT
>SNQJ01S0010687.1:0-13465 GCA_010110895.2 Picea sitchensis | reverse complement strand
CAAATATACCTTTTAGGAATTGTGGTTTGAATAGGTGGAAAATGAGATTACAAAGATAAAAAATGGCCTTATTGGTGAAAAAAGATAATCAAAACTATTAAGTATTTAGGAAAAAGTGATATCATTTTGAGGACTCATTGGTAATCTTGTTCACAAACTTTTCCATATTGTGTTGCTAAGTCTCTTGTAAATAAACCCCAAGTTTAACAATAAGAATGAGGCTTCCTTCTAACTACGAATTAATACCATTGATAGGGTTTTGTCTCAAAGTACAAAGTTTCTAAGGAAATACTTTGTTTATCATCTATAATATTATGCAATTCAAAGTATTATCTATATTGTTGACCCATGTAAATACCTATGTTCTATCAAACTTCTTTAATCCAACCTTGGGAAAGTTGATAAACTTAGGAACCCATCCATAATTAACTCTACTATTAGAGTTAGATCCTTCTAATATGTTCTTATTAATGGAATATCGTTCAACATGAATACTACCTTTATTGTCATGAGTCCCTTCAGTCACATTATCACTTTTAGGGAGCCTCTCATCTAGGGTTCGTATGAGCATGAACACCACTTTTTGTTCCATATATTCCATCTTTTCATCCATATTCTTTTACATCTATTCCCTCTTTTGAGCCATCTTATTTTCTATCTATTTTATTTTTCTTCGAGTGTTTACCAAATCATTCTTTGCTATTGACCTATCACTCAATTCATTAAATTAGTTTTTCAAATTTGGATAGCTAGTTATGTATCTCTTCACTTTCGTCATGAGTCAAGATTGAGCTCTCTACACATTTAATTGGTGTAGAGATTTTTGCAAAACCCTTTTCCATGTGGCATGTACTTTTAAATCACCTGAAATGTATATTCCAATCAAATTTATGTCAATTGTAAGTTGTGTACCTTTAAAACCCTGATTTGGATATTGTTCTACACACTGACTTTTCACCTGATATAAATATGAAATTTATGCACCTCTAATTCTGAAATTTTGGTATATGGTATCTTGATATGTCTTCTCTATTACATCTATTCCCTCTTTTGAGCCATCTTATTTTCTATCTATTTTATTTTTCTTCGAGTGTTTACCAAATCATTCTTTGCTATTGACCTATCACTCAATTCATTAAATTAGTTTTTCAAATTTGGATAGCTAGTTATGTATCTCTTCATTTTCTTCATGAGTCAAGATTGAGCTCTCTACACATTTAATTGGTGTAGAGATTTTTGCAAAACCCTTTTCCATGTGGCATGTACTTTTAAATCACCTGAAATGTATATTCCAATCAAATTTATGTCAAATGTAAGTTGTGTAATTCTTAAAACCCCATTTGATATTGTCTCAATATAATCGACTTTTCTCAATTGATATAAATATGAAATTTATGCAACTTCTAATTTGAAATTTTTAGCATATGGTATCTTGATATGTGTCTTCTCTACAATTCCATAGGTTTTACTAAATTTTGATGTGCCAAGGAAAAGTTACAAGAATTTCCTCAACAAAATTTTATATTTGTTTTTCAAGAGAGTGTCCCTGGTATTATACTACAATGTTTTCAACTTTTCATATATACATATGAAATTTTAAATTGAAATAATATGGTCCATAATGTATTAAAAAAAATGCATGCATAATCAATTTTTATATGTTATGGATAATTTATGACATTTTTTACCTAAAACACCTATTTGACACTAGTTTTAGGTCTAGTCAAAATCCCTAAATTCCACAACCTATAACTTGAAAGTATAATTAATGATAATATGAAATTTTTATTACAGGTACTTATCTATGTATTATTAGTCTCACAAAAAAAAATTCCATTTGAATCTCACAAAACAATTTCATAGAAAATATTTCAAGAGATGTTTGACACCACTGATTAGTAAAAATCCTTTAATTTCCACAACTATATTTTTTAAAATATAGCAAACCAAAACTTGAAATTTTTACAACATGTACTTCACTGTGTGTTCTTATTCTCCCAAAAGTTTCATTATATAAAAATTCCCACAAAAATATTAACAGAAAATTTACTAGTAACTTGTTTGAAGGAGAAACCCTAGATCATATGCTCGAAAAATGTTATGAACCAAACCTCTACAAATTGAATAAGAATAAAACGAAGTAAACCATCCTTGAGAATGATAAAGAGTCATTGAATAATAATCCACTTCGAGAGGGAAATTTCCTTTTATAATATGTTCAATGCACAAGACAATATGCATATACAAATGAATATCATTTATTATAAATAAAATAAAGTGAGCATGTTAGTAACATGTTGGATACATGTCTAATAAAACTAAGAGGGGGGGTGAATCAAGATAGGGCACATTTTACCACTTAATCACAATATGAAAAGCATTTAAGATATCAATATTTTTTTCATTTATGATTGCATTCAAGATACCATAAACATACAAACACAAATACACACACACAATATTTTTACTGGAAACCCAAATGGAGAAAACCACATAATTATTTATTTTATATCAGAAGATTACATCTAGGAAGAACCAAATTCCAAAATCATCCAACACCAACTGGAAGAAGGATCCAACCTCCCAAAGAAGTTACACCTTTCCTTGCCCCTCTTCTTGCCCTTGAATATAACAAGAACTAACTTGTCATTGTTGTTGTCAATGACACTGAGACATCGTAATAAAAATGATACAACCACATAAAATTCATGCCAAAATATCCAAGAATATCCTCCAAATCATGTGCTCAAAATCTACTGTGATAGTACTTCAAACCATTTGCCAAGACATCCAATATGTGCCTCAAAGAACATACCATGCCTCAAAGCATATACCCAACATGTGCCAAAATATCCAATTGTACCTCCTAACCATGTGTCAATACCTCCAAGATATGCCTCAAACAGGGTGCCAAAATCACTATATAACCTTCAAAACATATATAAGAACATACCTTTCAACATGTGAATAAATTGGTGCATGAGATATCAGATATTCATACCTTCCTTAACTTTAGAATAAATAAGAATACCTTCCTCAAAAAATTCCTCAACCTCGCGGGACTGGAATGAGCAAGGGGCGGGGCCTTGCATGATGAGTACTGAACAACCAACGGGGGCCTCATGAGACACCCTATACTTGACCTATGGGGATCTTCTCAAATAGGGTTTTCTGAAAACCATTCTCCACCCAATGGCCTGAAAGAGCACTCCCTCCTTCACTACTTTGTTTTTCACTAAGAAAACACATCCTTTATTGGTGAATAAATGAGATGTTATTGATGTGTATTTATACCTTCCAAGCAACTTCATTTGATCTTCAATTTGAACTGAACTTTTTTTGCAAACAAATTTTATCCTTAATTAATTTTTAAATGACTTGTAACTTCTTGTCCTTAGATCTCAGGTCTCTTTAATTTGCTTTTAGGATTCATATTTAAGAGGACACAAATTTCAATCGAGGGAACTACTGGTGTGCCACTCTGCTTGGAAATGACTTGATGAGAATATTAATCCAACGATTTTTCATCCGCTTTCAATTCTACCCTTTGTTTTCCCCAATCAACTTTGGGATTCATGACCACACTAGGGCTTCTTAACTACTTAACCACTTAGCCATTTTTCCAGTGGATTCGTGTACTTATTCAAAGAGTTCTATGAGGGTCATGCTTAAAGTTATGGCATAAGGGGACCCTTTGGAGACTTCTTCAAATACACCCATCACTTCTATAGGCTTTTGGACTTCTTCTAGGTTGACATCAATGAAACCATGCCAACAATCTCCACCTTGACATTGATGTCAATACTCATACTCCCCTTATGACCATTTCTCCCTATCTTCATGCTTCCGAATTTTCTCTCTCCCTTTGACATCAATTCTGAGGGGACTCCCTCGGACATTTCTCTCCCCATTCTTTTGCAAATGTTGTGATCATTATGGGGCTTCCATTTAAACTACTCCAAGTTTCATTGAAGATACTCAACACCTCTTGGGAGAGGTTTGGTGAAGATATATGTGTAATCTCTCTTTTGTCCCACGTAATTAAACTTGGATATTCTTTATGTGACTTGTCCCCAATTCTATCTAACTTTATCAAAATATCTTTGTTCTTGGAGTGCATCACTCGATTCTTGGAGATACTTATAGAACTCCGGTATTGTCATAGAATATTGAAATAGGCTCGTAATATTCTACTTTTATTTCTTGCATGATTTTATTCATCTAGAGGAACTGAGTGCAACATGTTGTTGTTGCAAGATATTCTACTCTTTTGTGGTATTGCGATACTTAGGACTGCTTCTTACTTAATGAGGACACCAGAGAATCACCTGGGTAGAAGGCTTCTTCCATTGGTACCTCTTCTATCATCAATGCTTCCTATTGAATTTTCATGTAGAAGGACTATATTCATCCCATTCCCTTTCTCGGATTACAATCCAAATTATGTTGTTCCTTTGATATATATGAAGATCTTTTTTACTAATAGAACATGAGTTTCCTTTGGCGCTTTTGAAATCTTGCAACTTGTCCAACTATTTGCATCACATCTAGTCTTGAGGTTGTCATATAGGATGCCAACTCATCGATCTAGAGAGTCTTTGATATGTTTCCTTTGCTCACTTGCAACCAGACACCATAGGGTGTACTTGTGGGTTTGCAATCTTCCATTCCTAACTTATTAAACATTTCTTTGATGTACATGGTTTGGGAAATGAAAATACCTTCATCTAGATGAGATTTCTAGAGTCCCAAAAATAAAAGTCATCTCACCAAGTAGGACATTTCAAGTTCATTCTGCATGTCTTTGGAAAATGTCTTACTCATCATGTCATCATAACTTCCAAATATGATGTCATCCACATACTCAATGATAAGCATGTTGATTGGATCCACTTTTTATGTAGATACACATTCCAGATTTCCTTTGAACTCTTGCTTTTGTAAGTACGCTATCCGTACTTGAATACTGTGCCTGCATTTGTTTTGATTCGATAGAGATTTCCTTTCCTAATATAAACATAATATTCCCTTTCTAACAATAGGGAACCCTTATAGTTGTTATATGAAGACCTATTCTTCTAATTCTCCATTGAGAATGGTTGAGACACGCCCATCTGATATACTATGATCTCTTTGGAACATCTTAGGGCAAAGATCATCTTAATTTCTTCCATCTCAAGTAACATGAGAAACGCTTTCAAAATCTACTCCTTCAACTTGAGCATATCCTTGCATACTAACCTTTCCCTTTTATGATTACTACATTCATTTATTTTATTTGAACATCCATTTTGTACCAATCATATTTTTAATCTTTAGGTCTTGGAACCAATTCCCATGTTTCATCTCTTTCTCATTTCATTTTGTTCTTCTTCCATGGCCTTGATCCAATGTTCATCATTGTCGGCTCCCTCAAAGTTGATGTGTTCAAATGTGGATAGTAGTGCAAGATGTCTTTGTTCTGGTGCTTTGCTTCTTCGGGTTTCTATTCCCACATTTTTATCTCCAATAATATTTTCTAGTGGATGATTCTCTTGAACCCAGTGGCTAGGTGTTTTATCAAGTGTATGGAAATCTTGTTGATTGTCTCATATTTCTTCTGATCCACTTCATCTTCTTCTCTATGTATCTTCCGCCTTTCCTCTAATTCCTTTTCTTTTTATGTAACATCCGCCCCCATTGATCACATTTCCATACCACTGATGAGATTCTTTGAGGACACTTGTGAGCAAATTGATCCTATTAAAACATGATACTTTATGATTAGATGCTTTGGTTTATGAGTTAAAAATGATGTCATCATTGAGTATTGAAATTTTGATATGTTAACTATATTTATGTATAGAATTGACATGATATTATGATAAGGTTCCCTAAGTGTTTAGGAGACATGACACGATGAGGATGGCATCACTTAACACCTTGGACCCTGGATTGAGTTAGGGAGTGGATTATTGACTTTGTTTATGAGTACTTGATTTTATTACACCTATATTATGATGATGATTTCAGTCATGGATTTCATGTATAATATTATTAACATCATTTTTCAAGGGATGCAAGCATGGAGATGCATTGTCTGACTCCACTTATGGAGGCAAAGCACATACAGCCGACATCGTGATAGATGAGGGAGAGGTGTGGCAGCTCTTTCATAGCCTACTAGCACTCCATCAGACCTGGAGACATGAAGGTTAACGAATACCTTGTTCCTAGGAGGTTCACAATGTCATGAGGGTAGACCGAGACACCATCATGTGATTTTAGAATTAATAATACATGTATCTCTATTCCCCAAGAATCCCTTTAGTCTCACTACAAGGTTGACAAGGAGTATTGACTCATGATCGTGACAGCTTCAAGTTAAGTCAACTTCTATGGCACCCTTGGAGCATGTAGGCATCCTGAAGGGAACATCACATGAATAAATTAATGAGTTAATAAAAATCTAGAAGACCTTAGAGAATAAAACATTTATTTAAAACTGATAGAAAAGAGAATATAAATGTATATAAACATAACTCTAAAATATGATAAAATATAAGTCTAATTGTTATGCCTAAATAAATTTTATATAAATAGATCTAAGGAGATTTAGACTAATTAAAAACTAGAAAGGAGAATAAAAATTAAGACATGTGTACAATGTGTGCATGAAATTAATAAAAGCAGAAATTATTTCATGAGAGAATGAGTTGTCAACATAGAGTTAGAATCCCAAGTCAATATAGACTCTAAGATTAACTAGAACTAGAGTCCTAATCAAACTCCAAATTTAAATTAGTTAGGAGACACAATTAAAGGAAGGAGAATTTGGGGAATTGAGGGACAACTAAGAGAAAATTTAGAAACTAATTGAGGAGGTGAGGAAAATTCAAAATTTATTTAATTAAAAAAAAAAACATAGAACTTAGGAAAGTGTGACATGCTAGTGAATAATCTCAATTCAATTATTAAAAATTATTTAACTATGCATGAATTAGCAAGTGTCAAGATAAATTTTAATAGAAAATATGAAGAGGAAGAGGAAGAACACCCTTCTAATGTCGTATTTTAATTAAACAAGAATAAAAATACCAGACTAGTTTTCATAGAGCTGGGCTGCTTGTAAAAGAGTGTGGAAGCCTCTCCCTGTGGGGACACAATCTTGAGCTAAATCTCTGCTCTGTAAAAGTATCCCTATGCCTCTGGGGATAATGATAGAAGAAGAGTGCCCCTAGCATTATCTACGAGGTACCGGTGAAGTCTCATTGCATAGCGTTTACAAGGGAAATTGTGTCGAGTGAGGAAAAATGATCAACATCACCAACATCTAATATTCTAGTTACGATATTTATTGTTTTCGATATTCATGTTTTAAGATAGAGATTCCTGAAGATGTATACCAATTTATATAGACCGATTGTAAATTTTTATTTACTGGAAAATTATACACACACATATATATATTCTTTCACTTAATCTACCAACTATTATAATGGGTGTAGCTTCACCTTAACAATGATCGTAGAGGATGTATGTCAAATAATCCAACACATAATTTTATTGAGGGATAAATTGTTCTTGTGTAGGATGAAGCACTACATGAGTTCTAATTATCATAATTGGCTAGGTAGTTGTTGATGATTTTGTTATTTTTTTCTTTCTTTTACCTTAGTCAAGTTCTCAACTATTTGAATCGAAATAATATATCAAGCTCAACAACCTTTATATCAAACGGTCCTCCTTGGCATTTGAAATTTGTTGTCTATTGAGGCAAAGTTTTTCTGGTGAATAAGTGTATCATTTATACCTATGATATCATGTATTTCCCTCTTGATATCGTGTACTTGTAACAATTTTTAAAAACAACAATGTGCAAATGCAAAAAGGTATTCCCATATAACTATAGTTGGGTCTTGAGATTGTTTGTATCTTATATTGAAGTGTATGATTACCTTATGAAGATATCATACCGTAGATGGTATTTGTTTCGTTGTAGTGAAAATCATGCTCTAAAATATAGTTAAGTAGCTTTTAATCTTCAAAGTAAATCCACGATGTTATTTACATATCGATAATATTTCCCATAAGTTTGTGGGAACAGAAGGGACGCTCTTCTCATAAATAATGGTAATGTAGAATCCTCTGCCTAGGTGGATTTTCACTCATCATTGTCTAGCTGTAAGTGGCAATGTCTCCTCTTATTGGCCAACCACAATTTCCCTAAACAAACTCAGGTATTTTGTTTACCCAATTTCAGATTTGTCTTGGCTGAACTGTCTTTTCTGCCTTTATTTATTGTGCTTCTTCGAAAGTTGGAATTTTAGAGCATTAAACTAAATCCACATACATTTACTAATAGGAATCACTTTTACATACACTGATTCATATATATATATATATATATATATAATGTACAAATAAAATACAGGGTTTTGTTATAAAAAAAAAAAGGTTTATCTGATTATTTAGTAATGTTAATGATTCTTATCTTAACTATTTAATCATTAATGTAATAAGAATACATGTATTGTTATATATATATATATATATATATATATATATATATATATATATATATATATATATATATAAAACGTTTTTTTTTTTTTTTTTTTTTTTTTTTTTTTTTTTTTTATGTTAATTATTTTAATCATTAATGTAATAAGAATACATGTATTGTTATATAAAAATATGAAAGGTGTATCGGATTAATTAGTTATATGAATGATTCTTGTGTTATTTATTTTAAACATTAATGTATTAATGATACTTGTATTGTTATATAAAAATCAAGAATTACATTGATGATTTATATTTCAACTCATGTTTGACATAAGTAAATTGATGTGCAAGTTGCACAAACTCCAAGTGAGGTAGACAAGAATATTTTACATGAACTCTGTATTGTTCTCTAAATAGAATCACTTAGAACTAGTGTTAGACTGTCAAGTGAGTATATATATATATATATATGATTTTTATTTTAAAATAGGCAATACTTTAATTTACATCTTTTAATGTTGAAATAGTGTGTGATGTTGCACCATCAGATAACTTCCATCTAAGGATTATATTCTGTTTATCAATTCTTTAAGGTTTTATACCAAGACAAATTTCTAGCTATGGTCATGCAAGGTTCTACTCAGACACTAGACTTACTACTTCCAATGCAATTTAATTTTAAGATGCATTACTAATATAAATTGAAATTGTTTATGAAGGTATAATGGTTAGAGGATGAAGAATGAATATATTTCGGGTTGCGGGAGGAAGAGGAATGCCTACTCCAAGTACATCAACACCTGAGGGATCTACTCCAGGAAGAAGGGAATATTGTTGACAGACCATGTTGCAAGTGAGGGCCATGTCATGGGTATGAGGAGGTATTTTCTCAAAGGATGCCTGAGGGCATGCTGATAAATCACCTTGATCATGATGAGGGCATAGGATATGCACTCTAATGAGAGGGTCTTCACAACTCTCATGTAGTAAGTGGTAGCCTCATAGAGAACCTCGGAGACTTAAAATTCTCGAAGCAGGGGTCCTACCACGGTTTAGTCGCCGGGCTTGGTTGGAGAACATGGAATGTGTTTTTCTTGCATTTAGATTATACCTCCACAACATGAAGGTCCGCATGTTGGTATTCCAACTGAAGGGGAGTGTGCTTTTTTTGGTGGAAGACACTTTTACCACAACTAAATATTGTCGTTGAAGATGTGTCTTGGGAATTGTTCGAGGATCATTTCCGAGAGAGTGTACCTATCTAATGAGTTCATTGAGCACCAACTCACCTAGAATTCAATGCTTTATGAAGGGTAGTCGTACAGTACCTTAGTATGAGGCTATATTTATGGAGTTGTTCATATATGATCCGCACTTGAACATTGAAAATTTAAAGGTTAACAAGTTTGTTTTTTATCTCAACTTCAACATTCATGCTATGGTGAGGATTCTGATGCCTCGGACTTTGCATGATGAAATACAAAGATTTTATTGTCAAGAAGAGAGTTTACATTGGGGGTCAAGGCATGAATCCTTCCAAGAAGACAAGATAGACGCCAAATAGAGCACATCAATAACAGACTCTGGTTAGACATGCTTATGGGCACTGTGATACACCCAAAGAAACTGTATTTTCTACACCACGTAGATAATATACCAATCATAGGACTCTGTATAGAGAACCACCACACCAATAGCCATGTCAATCTCAACACAACAACAATATATATCTATTTTGTAGAACAGATCAAGGCCTCAGAACCCTGCATCAAGACCTTTCCTCTAGAACTAGGGAGCATCGAACATAAGAATGTGATGTTGACTTGTGGAGACTCTCACTATCATAGAGATTGTCCTATTGAGAAGGAAAATAGCTGTTGGATCCAGCAGTGACATACAACAGTGGAGATTTTGAAAGTCCCATAGAATCTATGCAACAGCTGAATAGCCATTGGCCTAGCATCATTCCACAAGGCTCTCAAGACTTCAGGTTTGATATTAGATCAATAGTTTAGTATTTTGATAGATCCAAGAGCTACTAAGAGTTTCATTTCTAGTGATTCACTCAAAATAATTAAGGTGAAGACAAATGAACATGACGAGTTTAGATATGTAGAGTTAGAATCTAGAGCCAACAAAAAGTTGGAGGAAAAGGTTAATAATTGTAAAATTGATTTGGTTGAATTCGTCGCTAGCGTATCCCTTTTTTTCACAACCTTAGGATCCTACGAGATAGTGATTGGAATGGATTGCCAGGAATCATACAACATGAGATAAGATATCGAGATAATATTTTAAAATATTAAGATTAATTGATGATTTACGACAAAGTATAATTGGTAGGAAGAAACCAAGGAGTATTGATAAGATTTATTACATCCCTACAATTACAGAAAAACATTCCTGCTGGATGTAAATTGTATTTTATCTCTTAATTAAAAGGGTGACACAGAAAGATTGGAAGAATTTACGGTAGTATCTGAGTTTGTTGATGTTTTTCCTGAAGAACTATCGGGTTTATCATCTAGTGAGAATTGGAATTTACTATAGATTTAAAACTGGGAACATAACCAATATCTAGAATGCCTTATTGGATATGCTTTATAATCAATTGAAAGAGTTAAATATGAAATTGAAGGAGTTATTAGATTTGGGACTTATACGCATATGGTGGGCACCAAAGATTTTTTGTTATGAAGATAGATCGGAGGCTTTGGCATTGACTATCACATTAAAGAGATAAATTAAAACTACCATCAAGAATCACACGGGCGGATTGATGACTTATTTGATCAAATGAAGGGGAGGAAAAGTGTTTCTCAAAGATTGATGGAGGTATAACGGGATATCATAAATTGCTAATCAAAGAGGAAGAGCTATTCCAAAGTCAAGCTTAAGATAATATTTGGACATTATGAATTTAATGCATGTCATAGGGATTTGACAAATTCCCCGAAAGGTATCATGATTTTAATGAATGGGGTATTCAATGAATACTCAAAAGTTTTGTACTTGTTTTTTATTGACGATATACTAATTTATTCTCGAACAAAAGAGGAGCATGATGAACATACAATATTATTTTTAGTGTTTATGAAAACAAGTCTTGCTGAAAGTTAAAAGTGTTCTTTATCAAACAAAATTCAATTATTTGAACACACATTCTAGAGAAGGCATCGCTAGGATCCAACAAAGGTAGAGGCTATTATAAATGGCCAACACCAATGAACATGCAAGAAGTACATGAAATTTTATGGGATTAATAGGTTACTATCGATGCAGCCATCATGATTTTCAAAAATAGAAAATCCGATCACATAATTGAAAAGAAGAATAAGAAATTCGTATGGTCAAGAAAATGCATTGAAGCATTTCAGAAGATTAAGGGAATTATTAACAAAAACAACGATATTGAAGGTATTTGATATGGAAACAAAATTCTTAGTATGCATTTATGCATCCAAGGAATGATTGGGTGGAGTATTAATGCAAGAAGGTCAAGTAATCATAACTTGGATCTGATTGTGTATTATTGATGCATCCAAGTAATCATAATCCCTTTGTACATGTAATGCATAAAGATATGAAACTAATACACATTGTTCTTTAGTGTCTTTTATCAATCTCAGGTGCGTCACTACTACTTGGAACTCATAAAAGGCTGCTATAGCAAAAATGGCATACCTTTCTCAATTCTAGCTTATTCTAGATATTGAACTTGTAGATGGGCTCCTCAGTATTTTAATATTTGTTGAATTTATCCAAACTGTTACAAAGAATAATATTGATTGTACCCTAACCAACAACATTTTTTTTTCACTGAATTTTGGATCTGTTATGAAGAAGTTATATTATTTTTAATTGAACACCTGCTTTTGACTAGCTTCAGGATTCAGCCACAAGCCCCATTTTCCATGGACTCAGAACCCAAAAATACAATGACCCAATAAAGCCGGACTTTTTACTTCCACAAATACTGGATGGTGTTTTCTCAATGGAATAGAAATTTCATGGGTATGAATCAATATAGAAAAAGTTATAGAAAAATATTGAGATGACCCCGAGAATAACATACCTAGAAAGCACCATCAAAAGAATTTATCCTTCCTTGCATTTCGGCCTCTTTTATTCACCTTTCCTCAGACTCTCGGCTTAGATATCCTTGTCTTACTCCCCAGACACTCTATAGATATTCACATTCTCAATTGTGTTTTAAATGAGAGAGCTTTTCCTCTTTTTTATACTCTCCATGTAGCTTCTTTAAAAACATCTTATAGGTCACTCAACCCCACTTTCCTTATTTTAGGGTTAACCCACTTCTAATTTCTCCATTAAATTTATTATTGAAATAATTTATTTTGTATTCACTTTGAATTATAATATATTCATTACTTCACTTTATTGTTTACCTTTTAAACTCTCTTAAACGACTTTAACTACTTTGACCTTTTGAGGCTTCTAGATGACATATGAGGGTCCTCCAACTTCTTAAGGCCATAACTCTCAAACCGTGAGGACTTATGTGACGTTACACATACCAAGAGAAGTGGAATGACATGTACTATCCATATAGAATAGTATTATCTGAAAATATATCCTAAATCATACAGTTATCCATCAAACAAACTTGGGTCCATTACCTAAACATGGGGTCTCCAACTTCTCATGGCCATAACTCTCTAACCATGAGGAGTTATGTGACGTTCCACATACCACCGAAAATTAAATGACAAACACTATCCATCCAAGATAGTTTACCTGACAAATTCATTGTCCTTCATCTCATTATTCCACAATTAATCATGGGTTCTCTTACTCCGCAAAGCGTCTTCCTGTGAGGGATTTCACCATAAGGGGACCACTTTGGAGTTCATCCATCTTTACTTCTTATCAACCATGACAAGACAATAATGAGTCATCTTTACATCAAACAATATTGGGTCCATTACCCAAACCTTTGTGTTGTGGGGCTTTCTTC
>SNQJ01S0010686.1:93621-105657 GCA_010110895.2 Picea sitchensis | reverse complement strand
CTCAGCAGTTCTGCAATAAATTCCATAATATTCAATCTATCATTTACATCACATATTCATACTTATGAGTTTTTCCATAGTCCTTGGCTAGTTCAGTTATATTTACAATCTGGGGGAAATAGGGTGTTACACAAATTCAAACCAATCTTCCTGAGTTAGCTAAAGAACGATCCATTTGGCTATAGCCAGAAGCAGTTTTGGACCAGCGTGAGCGTCTCCTACGTCAGAGAACCATCAAGGAAGTGCTAGTCAAGTGGAAAGATACAACTCCAATAGATGCCACTTGGGAACCAACTACCATTCTGCAACAGTTTCCACATCTCAAGCCTTGAGGACAAGGTTTTTTTTAAGGGGGCGGACATGTTAGGGTCCTAACCCGCACATAGGTAGAGAAATATATTCGGATGTAATAAAGGTCAATATTAATAAGGCCTTTCAATAAAATAGAATAAGGCAGATGTAAGAATACCTAATAGAATCTTCCACTTCTAGAAGGATCTTCCTCTAGATGCTTCTCTTGATAGACATATTTAGTATAAATAAGGGTCTAGGGTATGAAAACCCTAGCTTGGAGATTATTGTAACAGAGCGTTGCTCGACTGGAGGTTGCCCCCTCGAAGAGGCCCATGAAAATTGCTTTCTGAATCAAAGTGTTATTTATGTTGTTGTTCTTATATCATTTATGTGTCATTGTGGAGATTATGTTGGTTATATTACTGTTATTCTGCCATTTCTAGCATTTTATTTCTGTTCTGCATACTTTTTATATATGGTATATTACACTTAAGTGAATGTATGGAGAAATCTTACTATGCCAGTGGACTCACACATAAAGATATATGAATGGCCAGTCACAATGAGTAAAAGATATTTGCAATTAAACTCACCAAAGCAAAGATAGGATAACAACTATCAGGATTTAGACAAACAGAATAAACACGAATTAAACATCCATGTGCAAATATAGAATAGACAGAGAAAATATGAATCTGAACAGGTAATGCAAAAGAAACTTGTATAATTTGGTCTGCAAATGAGAAGCTTAAGTAAAGAGTGTGAAAAAGTCTCCAAAGTCGAACCCTTGGTTCATCAAAAGTTTGTGGCTTTATAGCCTTTACATCAGATATCTAGATCCTAGAATACTGGATCGAATTTACCAAAAATAGAAAATCAATAACTGACGCAAGAAAATAGGTAGAGATCCTATAAAATAGGTCAACTCCTTATCTCAAGTGATGTTCATGTCTTTCAAAATCTTTGACAGGTGTAGTAAGCCTTCCAAGGCTGATGGGTCTTCATAAGATATGGGACAAATTGAAATTGCCACCTGTTGGCAACAAGACAGTTTTTTGCCTAGAAAATAGGTAACCAATTTAACCTTTCCACATTGCTAGGTATCTCTAAAATCAAAACAGAATCTTGATATGATGACCTTAATTACTATTTATCATTTGGAACCGTTCCTGAGGCATTTGGATAATAAAAACTTGGATCTGTGCAAAAACAATACCTCTCTGCCCTGTATGTGCTTTCGGTGACTAAAATAGACAAAATCTGGGCCAGTTAGCTACCAAAATCTTTGCTTTCAGTGGCTAATGAACAGTTGAAATGTTCGCCTAAGCCATTGAAAGTTATGTTTTAAACAAAAATGAAAAATACCTTTTGTCTTATCTTTGGAACACCTTAGGGATGATCTTGTGAAACCTTTGCATCTTGATCAAGTTCTGGAATGGCTGTAGGATTATTGCTTGCCTCTAGATCATTCAAATAGATGGTTGCATCTACTAGGGTTTCAAGATCAATAGGTGGTTGAGGCTGAGTTCTTGAAGACATAGTTTGCAACCTTAATGACCTTACCTTTTTCTTCAAATGCATAGATACTCTCCAGAGACTGTTGTAGTCTTTTACAATCTTCTTCTTCTTTTTCTTTTCCTTTACACTTTCATGTGCCAATCTTTCTAGGGTTGCACTGGTTTCTAAAAAATTCTTTGATAGAATTTCATACCTGTCTTTAATCACCCTTTCTATCACTTCTTGTTGTTTTATTTTCTCTTTATGTTTCTTGATCTTCTTTTATTTTCTCTACTTTCTTTTGCTGCTAGATGAAGCCTCTGCAATTTGCAGCTCATGTTCCTCCTTGGGTGTAGGTGATGGAAGATCTTCATACCCTGTTGTAAATGGATATACATACCATGTTGTAACTGGATCTTCTGCTAGGACTGCTTCTTTCTCTGCTTCAACCTGGTGCTCTTCATCCTCAGAGTCTGTATAAGGGAGATTGAGGATCCTCTTGTCCACTGGAGGCTCTTCGACCTTTTTTGCATCCTTGCTATTGAGTTTTTTCTTAGCCTTTCTATGTTTAGAAGATGGAGAGGTCTGATCAATTGCAACTCGAGAGATGGCTCTCCTTTTCCTCTTTCCACTCCTAGGATTAGATGACTTCTTTGAAGAAGATTTCTCTTTATCTTTTGGCTGTAGATCTGTCATAAATTCATTCCAAAATAGAAAGTGTCCCCAATCCCTGTTTCTTCTTTGCATAAGCTCACAAATCAAAAGATTGATTAAGCCATGATGGGACAGTCTACCTTCTACCTTGTTGGGTTTAGCTTTAACTTGATGAGCCATTTTAATCAGGCTCCTATGAAGATAATAACGCAGGTTGAATGGGCTCCTACCAGTAAAATGATTCATGAGATTGAAGTGATAGATCATCACCCTGTTATATCTACCTTCACAGGTTATTTAAACAAGGATGGATTTTAACAAGTGTTGACATTTTTCTTCAAGAAAAGATATAGGAATATCTTTCTTCCAGATCAAACACTTGTGTTCTAGTTTCAAGTAGGACCTAAATTCAGCCTCTTTTGTAACAATGGTTTTGAACCAATTTTCTCCAGTTCTTGGAAGCTTTGTCACTTCAGCTATGAGGGATTTGTCCACCTGGAATTCATCTTGACTGATGATTTCTTTTCTTCCATCAAAATTCAGAGCAAAAGCTTCTGCCACTTGCTGATGAGAACTCTGGATTTTCTCACAAAATTTGAAACAACACGCGTCTGTGAAAAGTTGACATACCTCTGGATGTGATTCCAAGTAACCAATGTCATTAAGCTCCCTCCTCACAACTGGTCCTCATCTCTTCATTTGTTGGAAATCTCTTGTACACCTGCAATTGGAAAAACGGGTTTGGAGGGAGGCCACACAACGCAGAACTAGGTGGTTAAGGCTCGACTATGTTAGGGGCTATATGATAGGGGAAGTGTTTTACGAAAATCCTGATTTTGAGGGATATAAGAGGTATTTTAGGATTTGACAGGATTATAACTGGATAAGGTTCGAGGGTAATGAAGTACAACAAGCCATGAGATATCATGGAACTATGGTTTAAATGATGAGACATACTACACAGGAATTAGATCCTAAAAATAGGACAGTTGTAAGGTTTAGAGAGTTCGAGATTTGATATGTCAAAGAGAAATCATTAAACACTTAATCACATCTTACTCGATCATGATCGACCTCTCTTGTTGTCTTTCAATGGCTAATGTAATCATAACACATCAACCCGACGGTTCCGGTGCGTGAAAGGACGTGTTGACTGTTTCCAATGTCCTGCGATTTCAGTGGCTAAATAGCCCCAAATTTCCGTTTTATGCTACCGAAAGCTAGGGATTTTGGTGGCTTAGAAGCGCTTTTGGAGAGGCACTTAACCACTGAAACCTGTGTTCTGAATTTTTTTTAAATAAAAATCAAATCCAACTTTTTCAAAAGTTTATTACAAACATAAGGTTCTCAAAAATGAACCTTGAAAAATTTAGAACTGCATTTTTCAATGACTTCCTATCACCTAAATTAACAAAACTAACTGTGTTATTTAAGGAGATAACAATATGAAAAAACTACAATAGTCGCATAGTAAGACCCACTGTAACATGGGAGTTTTCTGAAATCTAATTTTATGGGGGTCAACAAAATCAGAAAGCAATGATGATTCTCTCTGTGTCATTTGAGACTCCTCATTGAAAATGTAATGAGAGTCAAGATATTGTCGCCCTTCTAGAAACTATGTTGATGTCGACATGAAGGGAGATGCAATGCCAAGAAGCAAAGGGATTCTTGAAATCCATTGAGTAATAGATGATATCAGGTATCGACGAGTAACATGAACGAAGTCAAGATGTTGTGGGATGCAATATTTCCCTTAGTTGGGGTGATGAAGGATGATTGGAAGCAACTGTAAAACTGGATCTAGTGTCAGGGGGACGAATAGATATGGGGTTAAATTGTGCCAGAGGCTAACAAAGTGGACAAACTCAGAGATCGTGGGTACATGGACTTGGGATACTCGAGGTTCATGAACGATGTCAGTATAAAAAAAGAGTGGATGCCCCAGCCAAGGGCGACATGGGTTGCTTTTCCAGGAAAAAGAAGACCATCAAGGATGATGAAAAAAAAACTATGTATATGTTGGAAACAAAGGCTTTATACAATTACCAAAGAAATACAAAATAATTTGGGTTGAGTATACAAATACAGAAACAGGTGCCCCAATGAAAGATGGCTTGGCCTATTTAGGGTGCAAGTTTGTGAAAGAGAACTGATGGAGGGTGGGGGTCCCATGGGTGGGTTTTTGTATTAGTTAAATGGATGGAGGGAAATTTGCAGGTGGGAACACTGATGGTGGATGAGATGGAGAGATAATGAAACTGCAGAGATGCAGTCAATAGAACCAAGATGATATGATTTGGGAGTCCATTAGGAAGGTTAGCAATATGATGAGAAGAAGCATGGGGTTCATTCTCGGAAATGAAAAATACTATCGGGACTCCCAAACCTAGGAGGGTGAAATCAACATGAGTGTCAAGTTGCCAAGGGGAAATATGAATGGGATAACTCACATGGGGGAGAGTGTTACTGATTGGCAGTACCGAAATGTGGCAGAGGTAAAGATATTGCAGAGCCGAATGTAGGGACCCTAAAGGTGAATGGCAGAGGGTGTGACTATGATATGCAATTGATCGACAAAGGGAATAAAAACATGTCAGTGTCAGACATATACCTGAAGGGGTTGTAGGCTTCCCAAACAAGTACCTGCACACATGAAAACCAAATACCCAATGTGAACATTATCTGATGATAAAGAACATATAATAACTATTTGATAAAATTGACAGTGATCATGCGTACCTGAACGTGGCGTGAGAAAAATGCTCCTCCGGGGAAAAGTGCAGATGATAACCCGGAGAATGTGAATGTGTAGATGGCTAGATCATGATCTCGTGGCTAAGAACAGATCAGAAAACAGAGGCTCTGGTCTCCTGTAACAGAATGTGGAAGTTGGGTAAAAGAGCCTATATATGGATGGTGGGCCCACAATGCCACCTCATTTGCACTGACACTATTAGTGATCTGGTGAGAGTGTTGTGAGGTGACTTGGAAGATTACGGGAGCTTGGGGATACCGATCAGGTAGGTGAAAGACCTCTTGTGAGAGGAAAAGTGCTTGATGATGGAGCGCATTCTAAGGGAAATTAGGGGTAGTCAATTCCTTCAGGATATCTTCGTCGCAGTGTAAAATGAAAGAATATAGGGGATCCTGGGAGGTGGCAGGGGGAACTGTCAATGGGTAAGTGTTATTATCCTCAAGGGGTGAGGACGTAGAAGGGATATCATGTAAATGGTGTGATGGCTTGCTTGACATAAACTGAATGTCACGATATTGTGGATGGTACCTCATTCGCTTGGGGACTGACGATGAAATATATCGAATATCAGTAATGTGAGCCTCAACACAGAGTGGCTGAGAGGGTTCTAGCCAAGACGTGTGGCGTACTGCGACTAATGTTTGGCGGAATTGAGGTAGAGCTGGGAAATGATGAGTGTAATGGCCATATTATGAGCATATGGCACAAGCGAATTTGGTTCGTAACCCTTTATTGTGTGTGGTTGAGGACTTCGTAGAAGTAGTGGACATACTTGGTGGAGGGGAAAGCAATGGGGTTTCTTTAGGGAGTTGGATAAGATTGTGTAACTCAGGAAGAGTAGGACATCTGTCAGTGGGGTGTTCTTCTCTTTTGTATAGTGTGCAAGGAGGTTGAGCTCGGGGAGGTAGTGGAGCTATGGGATCGTTCTTCCTTCGTCTACCCTCAGTGGTGGTGGTGTTGTTTCTAGTTGGGGGTGGGGGTGGTGTGGTATGATCCTGAACTGGGATCTGCATCAGTAATCCCTCTATATGAGGAGGGAGAGATGGTGTAGGAACCATAGCGGGTGGATGGAGATACCATACAGGGATGGAAAGAACCATGTTGGGAAGGGTGAGAGTAGCAACTACCTGGAATGCTTGGACTCTAGGTGGAGGGTAGAAAAGGGGAATTTGAGTAATGGCTTGGGGGAATGTCTCCCAAATCGGGATTTTCCCTTGGAGGGGGGGGAATCTGGGATAAGTGGTGTAGTGGGGTTATCAGGAAGCTCCCGAGGTAATGGTTCTTCCACTGGTGGAATTTCGATGTGGGGAGGGGCCTTGGTGAGAGGAGTAGTGCCTCTAATATTTGTTTCATTAGAAGACATGACACACACTTGTGGTGAAATAGAAGGGTGTAGGAGAGGTGGTGCTCCATGATATGCCCCCAAAATGGATGGGTCCTTGAATATTCTAGGTCCCATGTCAATGACCGAAAAATCACCTGAGCTAGTGCGGACAAGGGGGAGAATGTTATCAATGTTGTTGGAATGATTAGGCTCGTAATATGTAAGTTGGTCAATGGTGACAATTTTACCATTATGGGGGAATATCATCGTATGAAACATAGAAGAGGCTACCTCCTTCAGAGCATACATGTAGCTACATCCAAACAAGATATTGTAATCAAGTGGGGCATCAATAACTTCAATGTCAATCAGGATAGTTTTTCCCCCAAGTTCTATGGGGACATTTCGGAAGATCCCTTCAGGGGATGATGGTCGACCATCATAAGCTCTCAGGATAATGGCAAATGGTACTAGCTCAAGTGAGTCGATTTTTTTCCATACTATTTTGGACATGATGCATGTGGAGGCACCTTCATCGATGATGCACCAATGAACTGTGATGTTCCATATCTTAACTGATATCTGAAAATCTACCAGGGTGGGGAGGCATGGTTCTCCGCTATTTAGATCAAAGGTGATGAGTCAAGTGTCAGTTGGGTCAACTGCCCCCAAGGCAGAAAGAAAAGATTTTTTCCGAGATGGACAGGTTTGGAGGACCTCCAATACAGACATGGTTGTAGGCGACTGTGCTAAGTCGTCGACTAGACTATAATTATGGGTTGCCCTAGCATGAGAGTTATGTACATTCTGTCGTAACGACATACGGGGTATATGAGGGTTTGGTTCAGTGTTAGGGCGTGGAATAATCAATGGTTGTCCGGCTATAGTCGGGGCCTCTTTTGAGGTGGTTGGGGTAGATTCAGGGGGGACACCGTATTGACGACCACGTGTTTGCAGAAGAATCTCTTCTTCAATAGTAAGGAGGATGTTGTGATCGACCGGATTTCCAGGTTGATTGGGACCCGAGTTTTGATACTGCCCCATTTGTGATGGGGCGGGGATTATATCCTATTGGGTATTCATCACACCTTGGTGTGGAATAGGATTTTTCAAAACAGACGGAGGTGGTGGTTGAAAATAATGTTGTGGGGCCTACCGAGAGGAAGGCGATGCTAGAGGACGTTGCATGTTCATTAATTCTTTCATTCATTTGAAATCGAAAATTTGTGGGCAACGATGATTATAATGTCCATACTCGCCACATAGAGCGCAAGGGAAGTTAGTTCTGAGGTTATTGTTCTTCCCTTATCGTGGTTGATTGTTATTGTTGCCCCCTTGGGGGTTTTCGTTGCCTTGATTTTGGTTGCCCCCGGCAGGATGATTTTGTTGGGGGTTATTTCCTCCTATCCCGGGTTGTTATTGTTTCAGTTTTTTCCTTTCTTCTTGGAATTATTCAGCTAATGGGTCAGATTTTCTATATTCAATTGTTCAAAAGTATGAACTTGTTGAATGGGAGAGAATTGAAAAAAGTTAACGTCGGCATGTGGTTGTCCTGGTAGAGGAGCAACTGGATGGGGAGGACCAAGAAATGGAAAATATGGATTGCTTTGTGGAGACGATCCATATGGCATGTAGGAAGTTGAATCACTTCCACTACTGTTGAGGTTATATGCGGGGGTTGAGGGTGAACTCATACTTGGTTGAGAGACCGAATGCATCATGGGTACCGGTGGGGGTCCGCCCAATGGTGGAGGGGGAGCAACAGGATATTACTATTGGTGAGTGGGAGGAGGGTAATAAGACGTCCCTCCATATGGTTGAAAATATTTATGGGCACCATAGGTGGGTGATGGGTGGCCGTAAGGGTTGAGATGGGTCATAGAATCAGTCAACCCATCCGCACTGTGGGATATCCTAGGTTTGTCCTGGCCAAATGGTATGGGTCAGGGTGCATCGGGTAATACTGTGTACAAGTAACCTGATTGCGCATAGATGAGGTCAAACTATTGGGCCTTGTTGATGGCCTCCTCTTCTGATTTGGGAAAAGTGGATGTTACATCCTTGGAAATAACATAGATGAGTGATTTAAGAAACCAATCAAGACGTTGTTCTTTGGTAGTTTCCTCTTTACACAAACTACGTCACCGATACCATTCATGGATGTGGTCGGCTATATGGATAGCAGTGGTTTGTTTAAACTCAGAGAGAAGTTCTAAGGAAGTATCATGACGAACTGGTAGTTGAAAAAAGGACAAAAAGGCCTTATCCAATGATTCAAAGGTCACATGGGACCCTGATTTTTCACCCACATACCATTTGGATGATGAGCCTATGAGAGTTCTTTGAAATAACCTTAAATGGATGGAATCATCCATGATGTTGTTTGAATAGCACCATAAGTGGAAGGTCATAACATGGTTGGCGGGATCTTCCCCTGGTTTTCCTTCAAACTTTAGAATATCTGAAGGTAGTTTTGTAGGCATATTGGGCCCAGTGGGGTCATGCAAAATGGGATCATTCGTGAGTTGGGTTAAATCAAGAATGTTAAGGGATGCCAAGTATGGCATAAGGAGATTTGGCGGAGGATTAGTTCCATCCATTGTGTGTGTAGGTAATGGACTTGTCCCTTGAGAGGGATTTGGTGGGGTTGTACTTCTCCCTTGAGAAGAAGTTTGACCCCCACCTCCTTGTGAAGGAGAACTAATAGATGGATGGCCTTGGGAATTTGACCCAAGCAAAGTGGAACCAAGTAAAGTTGATCCCAAAACAATAGCACTCATGGGGGTGTGAGATGGTTGAGTCGGTGAGTTGGCAAGACTAGGGACTCCTCCTAGAATAAGAGGGAGATTTTGCAAGTGTCTAGAACGACGGGGATTCTGTAGTTCCCCTATGGTTCTGACTAGCAAAGTGAATGTGTGCAAATGGTGACAAGAGAGAAATAAATGAACAAGAGCTTTTGACCTTCACAAAATAATATAACTCACAAGTGCATGTAATCAAATGAGCATCATACATAAATCAATTGTAAATAAACAAGCATGTGGATAGGTGGATTTTTTCCGCATGGGGGAACAATAAAAACAAATGCTCATGTCCTAAAATACTTAATGTCCTTCCTCTCAATTTTGCATTGGACCTTCCAATAACACTCAATAGTGGGGTGTGAAGCCACCGGAAGAGGAACTAGTGAAGGTTGAAATAGTTAGTTATAATGAGGGGTAGAGGGTGCATATCCCGAAAGAGTTGGCAATATTTCCCAATAGCCACACAAAATCTGATCAAGGTGCGATCGCAGCCCATAATTTCCACCTGGGTGGATATCCTATGTTTGGCCACTAAGTACCTCGGTCAAAGTACAACATTTAGATTTTCGACCTCAGAAATGGGTCACGGGCTGGATTCCCTCACAAGAGTTGGGTGACTCAAGGAGGGATGCGTAGAACAACCAGACCTCAGCCTTCGACCCTTCACGGGTATCTCCTTGACTTATGGTATAGGAACACTTGAATTGGATGATTTGAAAGTTCCCTATTTCTCAACTTCTATTGTTTGAAAATGTGAGAACCTGATAACGGGGGTTTTTTTGGATGCCTACCCCCGAGATCCTACCTAGACTAAAAAAATTATTTTGGCACCTCCCGTGGAGGATATTTTAGTGTGTTCTTAGAAAAAATTTAGATGTGGTAGGCTGAGAGATTGGGGTCATGGACCAACCTCATTTGAATTAATTGGTGTGGATAATTTCCAAATAAGTAGTTGGATCTTTCAGAATTCTTTTTGAAGAAAGCCTACTTCGACCTCCATTATTCTAATAGAAATTATGTGTGTGAATAGTGGCTTTGTGTGCAAGAAAGTGAAAAGTGTGCAAAGATTTTAATAAGTTAAGTGTGAGATTGCAGCATGTGGATTTCCGGTGGTCCTTTCCAATCTTCTTACCTAGATTACTATGTGTCTTTGGTACAACCTTACGGAATATTTAAAGCCCTAAAGAACTAGCAATGTGGACATATGGGTCCTTACAAATCCTTTAAAATCCCTAGAATGTTGTCTATACTAAGAAATATTTTGAAACTATCCTAGAATTGTAGACATGTGGGCATGTATGGGTCCGTTACTTGATCTTTAAAATTCCCTATATTATGATCTAAACTAAGAAATATTTTTAGAAACTATCCTAAGATTGCAAACATGTGGGCATGTATGGGCCCTTACAAATCTTTAAGATGATTTCCAAAACTAAGAGGAACCCTAGGGGGGCTTTGTCCTCTCCTAATGATTTGTTAAGGGAGATGAAATGTCCTTTTAACCACCTTTTCTGATTCCCGATATCACACTAGGGTGCGGGGGAAGAGCATACTTGAGGGTTAAAATTAATTTCTAGTCCCAATTTAAGTGATTGTGTATGAAAAGAAATAACTTCAACTTAAAATTTTAAAATCCAAATGAGCCATCCATGTGGAAACAAAGCAAAAGAGAAGAATATTGATTATTTTTACCCCTATGTGCTTATGTTAGCTAACCTTTCTTGTGAGAAAGGACTCTAAGTGAAGTGTAGTTGCCTTACAAAGTGCAGGAAAATAAAAATTTGAAGGCTAGGGGCCCTCAAACCATTCATAAAAACCCTTACAATTTGAAAAAACTGGGGTTATGTGCAAGATGCACTTCTGATAGGCGCACAGAGGGCACACAATGCGTAGAGTAATGAAGCCTATTTCACGCACAGTGCACGTCTGTGGGCCTTGAAATTCGCGTAGTTCCTGTCACGCATCGGGCAGGAAATTTCCAAGTGAAATACTCCTTCCTTGGATCTGAATTTTGACTTTGGCAGGTTGGGCTAGGCCGGTTTTGGTACCTGCATGTCAAAACAATAAAAAATAAGTGCTCTCAAGGCTTAAATAGGGAGGAATTTGATATCGTTCCCTAGTATGGTCGCCAATCTGTTGTGTTTGTTTTGTCACTTGGGTGAGCAAAAACAAAACACTTGCATGTTTATTTAAGCCTGCTAAACAAGACAAAAGTTTGTGAATTGATTAGATAAACCAAATACACATGAAAACAAAGAAATAAAACTAAAAACAACTAAGAAATAAATGTTAGAGAAACTTGAATAACTAGAACCATGAAAGCAAAAAATGATCAATATATAACTACCAATGGATCAATATATTGATAGGCTAAACATCGTAGAGAAAGGAAAGGACTTATGAGTCCCCTCTTCCTCCTTGGGAGGGCTCTTGAGTTCCCTGATAGAGAGCTCTTCTCTTCATACAATGGAAAATGACAAATGGTGAAGAAATACAATTCCTATTCCCTCGAGAGGTGAGTGGAATGGCCTATTGCAATGGTGCTTGAAGGCTTCAAAGAGAAAAGAGGATTCTCAAAGAAGAATTCTTCCAGCATAACAATACCTTGAAGTTCTTATTTTTCTAGCACATCCATGGCACATATTTATAGCATCCATTCATGGAGAGATATAATTGGTTCATAGTGTGAACAAGGGGCCTTTTAG
>SNQJ01S0010686.1:53839-72818 GCA_010110895.2 Picea sitchensis | reverse complement strand
GTACTATATGAGGTTTCCACCTAACATAAAAGTTGAGGTAGAATAAATGGAGAAAAACATAAGGGAGAGAAGTGGCAATACCTATTTTGAGGACATTGACACTAAACTCATGAATTGGTTATCTGATACATGTTTCTCTAGAAGTATGAACACAAACTATTGAAGACAAATAGATATCTATTGGAAAACCAAATCCATTGTGGCTCGGGTTATTGAGGGATAGGGTATTGGTTGGAAGGCCATTTTTGAGAAATTGAAATTTCTGGACAAAAATTATGAGGCCTTAGTCAAATCTCTTTGGGACATGGAAGCAATTGGGTAGGAATAGAATCAAGGAAACTAGAACCTAGTCTGAGAGACCCCTACTAACACTTACCACAACTTCATCTACGTGGACTAAGATTTATAAGAAAAAAAATAGGTGCTACCTGGAATGATCTCTGCTATACTTTTTTGAGTTTTTATGACAAACATTAGGAGAATTTTACTCCCTATTATGATGAAAATTAGAAGTATGTCTATTTACTCTAGTTTAGACTCTATTATTATGACAACAATTTTGTTAATCTCTACTCCACTAACTTGTTATGTTTATAAGCCAATTATAGTCCTAGAACAACATATAATAGCTTGGATCGTATATAATGCTCCNAGAAGTATGTCTATTTACTCTAGTTTAGACTCTATTATTATGACAACAATTTTGTTAATCTCTACTCCACTAACTTGTTATGTTTATAAGCCAATTATAGTCCTAGAACAACATATAATAGCTTGGATCGTATATAATGCTCCATTTTTGGGGTCCTCGAATATCACTGGTATTTTTTTACCCATTGTAGACCTATTTTCATTTATGGTAGGCTATAGTGGGAGATGATTGTATCTTTTATTGTATAGTATTGATAGAATGGTTCTACTAGATTTTAATTTTTGTTTTTTACAAAATAACGATATAATGTATGGGTGTATAATGTGGAAATACATGAGAATGATATTACATGGTTGTTGGAAATACTGAGAGGAGGGGCGAATCAATATTACCTTTTTTAAAACAATTAGTAATTACTTTGTTATTTTAATTATCACAATAGATCATCAATGGACTTGTATTTAAAAAATCAATTATATAATTCAAGAATTACAAAGTTTATAAAGAAAAATATGTGATTGTGAAGGACACCAATCCTCTTTAGAGCACCAACTCTTGGAGACACAAATCCCCTTCTTAAGGGAACCAACCCTAGGAAGCACCAACTCCCTTGTTTTCAGGGCACCAACTCCCTTGTTTTTAGGGAACCAACCCTAGGAAGCACCAACTCCCTTGTTTTAGGGAAACAACCCAGGAAGCACCAACTCCCTTATTTTCACACTTTACTTAGTAAAGGATATGAATCCTTCCTTGCTCCTCCCTTCCACCCTCACTGCATAAGTATATTTAGTTTTCCTTCATGGACTCTGCTTCTGCTTTTGATCTTCTAATCTGGAATGCAGAGAGGCTTTCTTCTCACCATTATTTCTTGTTTATATAGTCTTCCAACTGATGTGAATTTGAAACATTGTGTCTCTTTGTTTGAACCATTGCACCTCTTCATTTAAATTAACAATAATACTTCTATTATTATTATTAATAATAGTTTAAAGACTTCAAATCCCTTGCAAATTGTTCAGCATTTTAATCCTTCATTGATTGTTTTCTTATTCTGGATTTGAATATCCGCAGACAAGCGCTTCCTTCAAACCATTATTTTATTTGTGACACCGGGCTCAAACTGCGTGCTTACCTTCTAAGTACTATCCTTGGCGCTAGTGTTGCGCCTTTGTTATCTTGAGCACTCACATGACCAATGAAATAACCTTGTCATCCGAGCTTCGTCCCTTTGGAACTTTTTCTCTTTTACCAAACTCTTATTATCGTCAAAGAGATATATTCCAGAGTTTTACCTTCCACAGTGGTTACATCTCATGATGGCTAATCTAATGGCTAGCATTACTCCTGAAGTTCTCATAGCAACATTCGGTCTAATCCTTGTGCAATTTGCATTATGATGAGATCGTATTCGTTGATGTCTTTCTCTTTGATCTTGATCTGACAGTGTGGAGTTAATCTCTTGTTGAATGGACATTTTTTGCTTATCTAGAGGCTAAAACAAAATCAACGATCATGACTTAATCAGTAGTTGAGATGAATGGTTCTCGTTTAGTCCAGGACTTCAATGATTCGTGACTCCGGGTTACTAGAATTCTAGAGTAGGACAATTCCTCTGGAGGTTTACCTACCGAATAAGTCATAGAATGTTGGTGACTACTTGTTGTCATTTAACACCTCATGCTTACTCTATCCTTCCACTGTACTTGATCGAACGATCAAGAAATATTTTGGAGGATCTTAGATCAATGGCCAAACATTAATTCGTGACTTCGGCCTTCGGTGCTTCGAGAATTTTTGTTGGTAGGAGACGTTGGACATCCCCGAAGGCTGTAATCCTAGAGTGACGTGGCTTGTTGACGTCATTGTTGACGTGGAACTGGCTGAGTGGTTGCCATGTGTCACCTTGATTTGTGACTTTTGTATACCTAATGTACCAACTAGACCTTGACACTTGTTACTATCTCATTGGGCCACGTGTCATCTTTGTCTTCTTCCACATGTCTTCCTCCTGGATCATGGCTTTGCACTTCATGGCTTCATGAGTATTAGATGTTTGGGACTCCTCGTAATCCTGGAGTGGTCAATTTCATGCTGACTATTCCTTCCCTTCCACTAAACGCGATTGGATGGTTGAGAATTCATCTGAAGTCCCTCCTTGTGACTTCGTGACTTCGGGGTTTTGTGGATTCATCCTTGTCTCAAATATTCACCGAAGTGGTGAAGCTCCGAAATACCGAATATTTCTATTTATTACTTAATCCAACGACTGAGAATTGACCTGAATTTTCTCCACGAGATCTAACGGTCGGCATTTACTTCGCGACTTTGAAGGTTCCAATACTTCATGTTTTATGGGGTCTTCTTATCCTATCCTTCCAATTGGTTCTATCTGACGATCATGGTAGATCTTGAATTGATCTAACGGTTGTGATTACTCCCAAATTTTGAATGGACGATTAGGATTCTAGGATCCTTCACGAAGGGTTCTTCTGGATTTTGTGTTATTTCTATAGTGCTATCTCTTCCGAGATTTGATCTCATCACTCGCACTTTGTTGACATCAATGACAATATCATACCACTATGTCCAATATTCTCCCCCTTTGGCATTGATGACAACCTTTTCTTTGAAATATTTTTATTTCTTATGCTTATTGATTTCCTCCCCCTTTGACATCAATGACAGAAGGGATCTTTCTTCACTCCCCCTGTCCATGTGTCCCTTTTCCTCTTATGCGATTTTTGTGGTTTTAATGAGGTATGTGAATTACTCCTAGTTTTTGTTGAATATTTTCAAAGGTACTTCTCGGCAAAGGTTTTGTGAATATGTCTGCAATTTGTTCTCTGGTGTCCACATACACTACTTTAACCACTCTTTGAGTAACCTGATCTCTTAAGAAATGGTATTTGATTGGGATGTGTTTGGTTTTAGAATGCATTACTAGATTTTTAGAAATACTTATGGCACTAATGTTATCACAATTAATAGTAATGGGATCATCATAACTTATTTGTAAATCTTCTAATGTTTGTTTCATCCAAAGAACTTGTGTGCAACAAGATGCATCAACAATATATTATGCATCCACTATGGATAGTGATGTGGATGTTTGTTTCTTACTTATCCATGCTACCATACATTTTCCTAGAAAAAATGCTCCTCCCCTAGTGCTTTTCCTGTCATCTATACTACCAGCCCAATCTGCATCAGTGTATGCATTAATGTAAAGTATTTATCTTTTGGATACCATAATCCAAATTCTAAGGTCCCTTTAAGATATCTGAATATTCTTTTTACTGCTTTTAGATGAGTTTCCCTAGGTGTATATTGAAATCTTCCCACTATTCCTACAACTTGCATGATGTCAGGTCTAGTTGTTGTTGAATAGAACAAACTTCTGATCATTGATCTGTACATAATTTGATCTACTTTTGGTGAGTCATCATCTAGGCTTAGTTTACATCTAGCAACCATGGGAGTATTTACAGGTTTACTATCTTCCATTTGGAATTTATTCAATATTTACTTGATATATTTGGTTTGGGAAATAAATATTCATTTTTCTGATTGAGTGAATTGTAAACCTAAGAAGAAAGATAGTTCTCCCAGCATAGACATTTCAAACTCTTCTTGCATTTCAGTTGCAAATTTTATGCTCATTCTAGTAAGATTACTCCCAAATGTGATATCATCGACATATACTACCACAAGAATCATATTTTGATCTTCAATTTTGATATATAAGTTGTTTTCAGTAGTCCCTCTCTTATATCATTGTTTTTGTACGTACTGATCTAGCCTTGAAAACCATGCTCTTGGGGCTTGTTTAAGACCATACAGATATTTCTTTAGCTTGCACACATAGTCTTGATTTTATGTTAGCATGAATCCTTCTAGTTTTTCAACATAGACTTCTTCTTCTAGATTTCCATTCAGAAATGTTGACTTGACATCCATGTGATAAATCTTAAAATTTCCGAAGCATGCAAATTCCATGAACATTCTGATGACTTCTAGTCTTGATACTGGAGTAAAAATATCTTCAAAATCAATACCTTCTACTTGAGCATATCCTTTTCAAACTAATATGTCTTTGTTCTTTATAATCTCCCCATTTTCATTTAGTTTGTTCTTGAAGATCCACTCGGTTCCTACCGCATTATTGTCCTTAGGTATTAGAACTAATTCCCAAGTCTGGTTCCTCTCTATCTAGCCAAGTTCTTCGTTCATTTTCATTGTCAAGTCTTTACTTTTGTCGGCTTCTTTAAATTATTTAGGTTCTATCATAGACAACATTGTTTGTTCTGAGTCAAATGTGAGTTTCCTTCTTTTTTCCACTGATCTGACTCTCAAGATGGTTCTTTTGAACTCTTTTCGATGGAGCTTTTGGCAAGGGAGTTTCTTCATTGTCTTCTTTGTTAGTATAGGGTTCATTTTCATGTGTTTCTTTATCATCATCTTCTTATTGAGATTCTTTATCATCGTATTCTTGTTGAGATTAGTTATCATCAATTTTTTATATGTCTTGGGATATGCTCTTCTTTATTTTTAGATCATATATATTTACATTTGTGCTTTCCACTATCTTGAGTAGTCTAAGATTGTAACATATGTATGTTTTCTTATTAGGTGAATAACCTACAAATATGCCTTCATCATATCTTGGATCAAGCTTTCCTAAATTATCTTCATCGTTCTTAATGTAACATTTACTTCCAAAAACTCTAAAGTCTTTTACAGATGTTGGCATGCCAAAACATATATCATAAGGAGTTTTTTCATGGTTGGGTATCAATTGAGCTCGATTAAGTATGTGGATTGTTGTGTAGATTGCATCTCTCCAAAATTTGTTTGGAAGCCTGGTTTCATTTAACATGGTTCTTCATTTAACATGGTTCTTGCAGCTTCTTGGACTATTATGTTTTTCCTTTCCACCACTCCATTCTGTTTAGGAGTCCTGGGAGATGAAAATTGTCTTTTGATACCATGATTTTCACAAAATTTAATGAAATCTTTAGAGGTGACTTCTCCTCCATTGTCTGATCTCAGACATTTAATTTTGAGATCTTTTTCATTCTCTACAAGGATTTTGTATGTTTTAAACTTCTCAAAGGCTTCTGATTTTATTTTTAGAAAGTATACCCAAGTCATTCTTATGTAATCATCAATGATAAACATAAAATAATGTTCTCCATAAATATTTTTAGTTCTAGTAGGTCCACATAGATCTATGTGAATAAGTTCCAATGGTTTTGTTGTTGAATGCTCTTTTGTTTTGAAACTAACTCTTGATTTCTTACCTATTTGACAATGTTTACAAATAGAGTATGAAGGCTTACTAACTTTTGACAGATATCTTACTACCTCCTTCTTATTGTCTTTGATTAAGTTTTCAAAGCTCAAATTTCCCAATATTCTATGCCATAACCATCTTTTATCTTCTTGAATTAAACAACATTTTTCTTCTTCATCCATATCAAGGATGTACACATTGCTAGATGTTCTTGGTGCAATTTCTACTAGCTTTCCGGTATATTTTCTTCTGATCTCACATTTATGAGAATCAAAGGTAAGTATGTGACCCTGATCACATGTTTGACTTACACTTAGGATATTAGGCTTGATATTTTCTACTAGAAGTACATTTTCTGCTTTGGTCTTGCTAATCTCTAGGTTGACAGTGTCTTTTCCCAGTATCTTGGCTAACACATTATCTCCAAAGGTGACTTTTCCTTTTTCTTTCTTCTTTAAATTGAGAATTTTGCTTTGATATCCAGTCATGTGCTGAGAACATCCATTGTCTATATACCACTGACATCCTTGTTTTTTCGCATATAGAAAAACTTTACACTATGTTTTCTTTATTTGATTTTCTTCCATACCTTTTGATTGGTGGGAATATTTATGTTTTTGTCATACTTTGAAAATATACAATCACTAGCTTCATGACCATAGTTGTTGCATTTGTAACATTCAATATTGTAGTCTTGTAAGGGAGAGGAGTTATAATTTCTTCTTTACGCATTTTTCTTATTGTTTTCATATCTTTGAACATTTATTGGACTGTATTTTCTATAAGCTTTACAATGTATTTCTTTATGTCCAAAATTATTGCAGGAATAACAATATCCAAGGAAGATATATTGATTTTTGTTAGAGGGATTCCTTCTCATGATTATATTCTTCTTGTCATCTTTTTCTTTAGTAGGGAGTGAAAATTTATGTTTATTTGGGACAGTTTTCAATGGTATTATCCTTGTCTTATTTTCTTCTCTTCTTATGGAGTTTTTAAGAGCATCTACATAGTTGATTGGTTGTTTGTCATTCTTTTGTTCTATAGAGGGATCATATCCCAGTCCTGTCTTATCAGTTGATGATCTCTGACTGCTAAGAATGTTGTTCAATATTTTTGAGTTGTTTTCAAACTTAGACTGAATGTCTCATTTTTCGAGTTTACCTTTTAGTTGAATTATTTCCTCCTCCAATATCGTACATGTTTGTTGTTTTTCATTGAGTTTTTGTTCAAGATTTATTCTTTTCTTTTGGTTTCTTGGAGTTGGGTGTTTAACTCAATAATCAATTGTTCTGAGTCATTAATGATTTTGGAAACCTCTTTTTCTCTTGATTTTATAGTCTCTTCAAACTCTAGAAGTTGTTCCCTTAGTAGCTTGTTTTGTTTTTTAGATTTTCTTAGTTCTTCAATTGCACAAATAAATTATTCCTCGAGGTTGACTTATTCTTCATCTTCTGAATGATTATCATATTGATTTTTCATTCCCATAAATAGAAGCTCTGCCTTCTCTTCTTCACTTTCTTCAGATCATCTATTGTCTTCTTGGGTAAAGAAAGTTTTATTCTTCTTATAAAACATCCTTTTATCTTTGGTTTTTCTCTTCTTCTGATCTTTGAAAGTTCTTTCAACATCACTTTCCTCTTGCTTGGGATAGGGAAATTTATTAGCAAAGTGTCCAATTTTTCCAGAGTTGAAACATATTAGAGGAAAATTTCCTTTGTATTTCTTAGTCCCTCTCTTGAGTTTCTTCATGAAGTTGGCATCTTCTTCATTAGATATATCTGATAACTCTTCATTGGTCTTTTTCTCCCGCTTCTTCTTTGTTTTAGATGCCTTAAAGGTTTTTTCTCCTTTTGGTGTTTTTTCCTTACCTGTCTTCATCTCATATGCTATAAGAATTCCATGTAGCTCATCTACTATGAGTTTGTCAAGTTCTGATTTATCTTCAATTGTGGAAATCTTGGCATCATACCTCATAGGTAAGGAACTTAAGATAGTTTTTACAATATGTTTGTCTGAGATTTATTCTCATGTTGCTCTGATTGAATTAACTACCTCATATACTCTATGAAGGTATTCAACAATGTTCTCTTCTTATTTCATCTTCAAATTTTCAAACTGAGCTCTACAGGTTTGTAGTTTGGCTTCCTTGACTTTTCTATCTCCTTCATATATAACCTCCATTTTGTCTTAGATGTCCTTAGATGACTTACAATGCATTACCTTCACAAATATAGGATTTTTTAATCCTCCTAGAATGGCAATGATTTCTCTTGAGTTGTCATTACAAATTGTCTTTCATGCAGTATTTGTGGGTGGAGTAGCCGGTGTAGTGTAACCATTTTCTACAGATTTCCAAACATCAAAACCAAGGTCCAACATGTATCTTTTCATTCTTATTTTCTAGAGAGCATAATCATCTCCTTTCAACAATGGTTCTTTGTTGGAATGCATTCCCTCATGCTTATCCATTTCTTTTAGCACCTACCTTCTAGTGACTAGAATGTGCTGAAGGCATTGACTCTAATATTGATTGTTGGAAATACTGAGAGGGGGTGAATCAATATTACCTTTTTTAAAACAATTAGTAATTAATTTGTTATTTTAATTATCACAATAGATAATCAATGGAATTGTATTTAAAAAATCAATTATATAATTCAAGAATTACAAAGTTTATAAAGAATAATATGTGATTGTGAAGGACACCAATCCTCTTTAGAGCACCAAATCTTGGAGACACAAATCCCCTTCTTCAGGGCACCAACCCTAGGAAGTACCAACTCCCTTTTTTTTAGGGCATCAAACCTAGGAAGCACCAAATCCCTTAATTTAGGGCACCAACCCTAGGAAGCACCAACTCCCTTATTTTAGGGCAACAACCCTAGGAAGCACCAACTCTCTTATTTTCACACTTTACTTAGTAAAGGATATGAATCCTTCCTTGCTCCTCCCTTCCACCCTCACTGCATACGTATCTTCAGTTTTCCTTCTTTGACTCTGTTTCTACTTTTGATCTTTTGATCTGGACTGCAGAGACGATTTCTTCTCACCGCTCTTTTTTGTTTATATAGTCTTCCAACTGGTGTGAATTTGAAGCATTGTGTCTCTTTGTTTGAACCATTTTACCTCTTCATTTAAATTAACAATAATAAAGTCTATTATTATTATTATTATTATTAGTTTAAAGACTTCAAATCCCTTGCAAATTGTTCATCATTTTAATCCTTCACTAAGTATTTTCTTGTTCTGGATTTGAATATCTGCAAACATGTGCTTCCTTCGAACCATTATTTTATTTGTGGTCGCAGGATCAAACCACATGCTTACCTTCTAAGTATTGTCCTTAGCACTAGTGTTGCACCTTTGTTACCTTGAGCACTCACATGACCAATGACATAACCTTGTCATTCGGGCTTCGACCCTTCATAACTTTTTCTCTTTTACCAAACTCGTGTTATCGTCGAAGAGATATCTGCCGGAGTGTTACCTTTTAGAGTGGTTACATCTCATGTTGGCTAATACAATGGATAACATTACTCCCGAAGTTCTCAAATCGAAGGTCTAGTCTAATCTTTGCACAATTTGCATTGTGATCAGATATTATTCATTGATCTCTTTCTCTTTGATCTTGATCTGACAATGTGGAGTTAATCTCTTTTTGAATGGACAATTCTTGCTTATCTGGAGGATAAAATAAAATTGATGATCACGACTTAATCAGGAGTTGAGATGAACAGTTCTCGTTCAATCTGAGACTTTGACGATTCATGACTTCGAGTTACTAGAATTCCGGAGTAGGAAAATTCCTTTGGACGTTTACCTACCGAATAAGTCATAAAATGTCAGTGACTACTTGTTGTCGATTAACACCACATGCTTACTATATCCTTACACTGTACTTGTTCATACGGTCAATAAATATTTTGGAGTTTCTTAGATCAATGACCAAATGTTAATTCATGACTTCGACCTTTGACTCTTCGGGAATTTTTGTTGGTAGTCGGAGAAGCTGGAAATCCCTGGAGGTTGTAATACCAGAGTGACATGGCTTGTTGATGTCATCTTTGATGTGGCACTGACTGATTGGTTTCCATTTGTCGCCTTGATTCGGGACTTGTGTATACCTAATGTGCCAACAAGACCTTTACACTTGTCACTGGCTCATTGGGTCACGTGTCATCTTTGTCTTCTGCCACATGTCTTCCTTATGGATCATGGCTTTGCGCTTCGATGCTTCAGAAATTTTAGATGTTTTGGACTCCTGGTAATCCCAGAGTGGTCAACTTCTAGCTAACTATTCCCTCCCTTCTACTAAACTCGATCTGATGGTCGAGAATTCATCAGAAGTCCCTCCTTGATCTAACGGTTGGCGGAATTTCATGACTTCATGGTTCCATGCATTCATCCTTGTCTCAAATATTTGTTGAAGTGGCGAAGCTAAAAAATACTGAATCTTTCTATCTATTGCTTGGCCCAAGAGTTGAGAACTAACCCAAATTTTCTCCACTAGATCTGACAATCGACGTTTGCTTCACGACTTGGAAAGTTTCAAGACTTTGTGTCTTATGGGTTCCGCTTATCCTATCCTTCCACTTGGTTCTATCTAATGATCAGGATAGATCTCAAACTGATCTAACAGTTGTGATTACTCTTGAATTTTTAATGGAAGATTAGGATTCCAGGATCCTTCATAAAGGGTTCTTCTAGATTCTGAGCGATTTATACAGTGCTATCTCTTTTGATCTTTGATCTCATCACTTGCACCCTGTTGACATCAATGACAATATCATACCACTATTTCCAACAATGGATATATGGGAATAATGAAAAGGTTATGCATTGATTTACATGAAAATGATATAACGTAAGTGTTTGAGAAGGATATGACTCATCAAAAATTCCCTTCACACCCACTCATTTTTACCTTAAAATTTGTCGAAATGGAGGACAAGTATTCAATATAAAAGGATTGAAGCTTCCATCCTGAAAGACATATGTGATAATCCATGCCCTGGTTATAGGAAAACTAATTATTTTAATTTTGACTCACAGGATATAGTTGGTCATACTTGCCTTTTTCTGCATATGAGTAATGTTATTTATCGATCAGCACCATTGTGCATTCATAAGCTTAGATTCTTTAATATTAAAATTCAGATGATATGTTATTTTATACAATTAATATTTTATTCAACATATATTATTTTTTTGAATGGTTGTCTTTATAGTTAATAAGAATAAAGAAACCCACTAAAGCTCATGAGGTTGAGAGGTCAATTCAAGCCTTTCAAAGGAGAATTCTAGTAGCCAATTTTAGTATTAGTTAGTTAGAAGGCTGCCAACAAGTCTACCTAAGGATCCTTGTTTAATGTTATAAAACTTAGTTTTTTTTATAATCATCATATAATTTAGAATATGTGCCACTCGTGGATAACCTACACACATATAATGAACATTCTACACTCATATAACTTCATATTTAATATATTGAGGAGTGTGAACCATGTTATGAATACAAATAAAATATCAAACATATAATTAGGAGAAGGCATGGTACATAGTTTAATGACTTATTGTACAATTATATAGGTTTTAGAATAAGCCTAGATCCAATTTCCAATTCATTAATTATATTGTAATCATAACATGTTCATAAATGCAAAATTAGCAACGAGATTGAGATAAATGTGGAAAGTGTTATGGTTGTGAGAAATACATGAAATTGTAGGCCATGCCAATGAATATGAGAAACTTTTCGGGTCATGTTGGGCCTTGATAGACATTGTAACGGAGATATTTTGCCTACAAAAGTTTAACTCTCAGAACTCATTCACAACATTTATTTGTGGATATGGATATTTAACATTTATTTGTACCTTTATTTCAACATGTTGTTCCAAGCATCAACAACCTCATTTTTCTTGTATATTTACTTATAAATCCTCTCTCCAAGAAAATGGAACCCCTCGATTTCTTCTGTAAAAAAACTTCTCGGCTTGAAATTTCTCCTTAATATTGATTGTTGATTACCTCTCTCTATGAGAAGGGAATTTTTAATTTTCTTAGTTTGGCCGGAATTGCATCGTGGTTCTTGGTACTTAGCAAAATTTTGAAAATAAATTTTGGTCATCGAAAAAGTTATTATAAACTTCTTCAGTGTATACCAAAGGAGTTCCCCTTAAGCACCCTGATACCATCGAATAACTTCTAGAAACCCCTTCGAAACACTTATTTAATCATCGAGGAACTTCTTACAAACTCCTTCGATCAAACCAAATGATTTCATGTCTTCTCCTACGACCCTCACTGACACACTTCGTGTCAATGCCTCTAATATACACCGAAGACTTTCCCACGATGTCTTCTGACACATCTCAGAGGACTTCCCGCTAATACCTCTGATGAAACTAGAGACTTTCACAGTATTGTCGTCGGTGAAGATATCGAACCCAGCCACATTAATTACACTCATTGCTTATAAAAACATTCTCTACCTCAAACACTTAGCCATTGTTTCTTTTGAGTACCAAAAAAACCAAAGGATTGTCAAGCGCCAATGTACCACACCCAAACCCTAAGTACCATTTTTAGGGATGGGGAATCAAAATTCCACTTTCCTTAATCATATTGAATCCTCTTCTCGAGATCTCCATCACTTCCTTCTCGTCAAGATATTTCCATCCACTATTACCATGCTCAAATCCAAGCTTTGGATTGGGAGTTATGCCCTTCTAAATTTATGCGAGCATCATTGGTCAAAGGCCACGTGGGTCTGTCTCATTCCTACTATCCCAAGGTTTCCTAAAGTCTCGGAGCTTCCTAGTGCTCCTATGTCTATGGTGAAAATCCATCCACTATTAAATCCATCGATGAGACTTCGTCCTCGTTTAATGGACAAAGTTACGGGAATTCAGTGTTCTGCACTTCGACATTGAATGCCCCTTTTTATTTCTATGCACATATCTTTCGGATCCCCGAAGTTCCAAAATCCTGAGGTCCTACCACGTATCTATGGCCTTCAGCACTTTTGGAAGCATATGTTCTCACATCTTGAGTCTCCCAGAGTACCAAAATCCTGAACTTTCGAGGTACCTTTAGCCATCAGGTCAAATAACCACGCACTAGGGAATGACACATGGCAGAGAATAGAGATGACATGTGGCCCTATATATGGGTGACACATGTCACATTCCAATTGGCATATAAGGCCTGTCAAACACATGAATCAAGGTGACATGTGGTATGTCAAACATGAATCCTCGTCACCCTGGGTGATGTCAGCGTGCCACATCACTCTGGACTGACAGCCTTCCAATTCCCCTTAGATCTCACAATGGAGGTGTGTACACGTAGATGCAGAGATCTACAACCTCCGTTAATTTTTAACTTCAGCATTCGGGGGATTCGTTGTGTAACTTCTTCTTTACTCTCGGAGTGGTCAGCATCGATTTGACCACGGTCTAGATCTAACGGTCATGGGAGATCCCGAAGCGTCCTCGGATCTATAGTCTATGTCACTTTGTGAGTTTGACGTTTAGGGGTTACTTCCACTTGAATATCCTTTTCACCCAGAGTGGTCAACGTCAGACTGACCACGGCGTAGATCCGATGGTCAGGGAAGATCCTTATTTCCCTTAGATCAACGGCTCACATTACTTCGCATGTTCATCATTCAGGGGTTCTACCCACTTAATACTTATTTTCTTTCAGAGTAGGACTCCACCGAAGTGCTACACGCGAATCCTTCCACTGGTGGATCAGATGGTTGGGACGGGTTCTCAATGGAGTCCCCAAATCAATGACTCACAACTTTAGGTCAGGGATCCCTTGGTCTCAGTATTAAGCCACTCCTAGAGGAACACCTATAAACCTAAAACCCATTGGCAAGGTACGTTTCACATGCCTCAGGTTTTTGACGTCTCTTTTCTCTGCCACAAAGCTGCCACACATGGAATCATCGTCACTCGACACATAGACCCCCACATGCTCCTGACGTGATACGCATGTCCCCATGATCAGACAACTGAGAGGGATCCCGAAGGATCCCAAGATCGACGGCCCACACTACTTCGAAACTCTGACATTCATAGGTTTTGGTGTTATAACGCCTTTGTTCTCCTGAAACGACCAACATCGGACTAACCACGATGTAGATCCAACTGTCAGGGAGATATCGAATACCCTCATATCTATGGCTTTTGTTACATCGCGACCAAGAAGATGATTGGGGTTTATAAAGGGGACAAATCCCACGATTACGGGTAACTAACCATCAGTCGCCGGTCATCCTTCTAGTTATCAGTCCTACAGGTTTCCTTCGACACATTTGGACATGCAATGTTCATTCGCCCCGGAGTCTCGAACCACTTAGCTCCTTTTTTAGGGTAGCGAAGGGTTCCATGGACCTGGTCATATGTAACTTTGTCAAGCTCCAGAGGTTACACCCTTTAACTCTTATCCAAGATTTGGATTAAGGCCGTGGGCATGAGCCCATGGTCACTTGGACAATTGGTTTGAAGGGACGCCCTCCAATTCACAAAACTTAAGTTCTAAAATAGGGAAGGGTATTTTCAAACCATCCCGAAGGCCAAACTTGTCATCTTACACCCATACAAATGCAACGACTTACAAAAGAGTAGTTGTTGTTGGGAAAATCTCCCTACGGACTAGCAAATAGAGTTCATACTTTGCATGCAGATATGACTGAAGAGAAATTAGTTTCTACCTTCATCCCTAGATTTAAATCCCCTTTTCTTAGTAAATGCATGGAAAGATCAACCTACCTCGTTCCCGGAGTTTGATGTTGATCCTTCGTTGTGCTTGATTACTTGTCCACAATACTCCTTCCAAAGATGACCTGTATCCAAGACAAGCAACAACTATGCATGCATACTACTTATATACTAACGGGTTAGAAATCCAAACATATACTGATCAAACTATAAACAGTTCATGAATTGGGACAGGAAAAGCATTNGTATGGAAAACCAAACTTTCTGCTAGCTCAGACCGTACAGAAATTAAAAGAAAAAACAGGCAAGAAAAACTAGTCTTTAAAACTACCCAAAAAACTAAAAATTCCAGGAACCCTAGAGAGTCTCCCCAGTATGGTCACCAATTCTGTTGTTGGGAAAATCTCCCTACGGACTAGAAAATAGAGTTCAGACTTTGCATGCAGATATAACCGAAGAGAAACTACTTTCTACCTTCATCCCTAGATTTAAATCCCCTTTTCTTAGTAAATGCATGAAAAGATCAACCTACCTCGTTCCCGGCGTTTGATGTCGATCCTCCGTTATGCTTGATTACTTGTTCACAATACTCCTTCCAAAGATGACCTGTATCCAAGACAAGCAACAACTATGCATGCATACTACTTATATACTAACGGGTTAGAAATCCAAACATATACTGATCAAACTATAAACAGTTCATGAATTGGGACAGGAAAAGCATTTTCTTTATTACTTTGAATGAGTCAACTTACAAAATTTGAGACCGGCCACCACTCCTTGAACCTGATCCTGGGCTCCTCTTCTTCTGTCCTCCAACTGCTTTGCTTTGAATCTCCTTTGGGATAAGGAAAGGCTAAAGGGTTGGGACAATGGGAATACGTAAATGGAAAGAGTTTCTTTGCTATATTTTTCCTCTTTCCAAATGGGACCCCTACCCCTTATTTTATAGGCTAGAAGGAGCTAGGTATTTGGACGAACACTCGGCCATGCATGGCCGGGAGTTTTAGTTGACTCACCCATATCTTTTGTGTTCCATTGGCAACTTTCCTATTTTCATGATTTTGTCGGTCCACGTAGGTTGTTTTGGGTCAACCAACGTGTACACGCGTGCAGTAATGGATTAGGGCACATGGGCCTTTATAAAAGAGGATTTTTAATGAGTTGTTCAGAAGTGCTTTGGCAAAGAAGGGATATGAGTTGGCCTGATGCCAGGTAAGCATGTGTGGTGCAATTTAGGGTTATAACAAAGGGACCTCCCGAACTAAAGAAGGTATGCCTCTCCCAAGAGGTGATGAGACTCTCGAACAATAGAGTGGAGGGAACAAAACTAGTTATAAGGACCCTTGTAAGCTTCACAACGCAATCGGTCAGAACACTCCGGAGAGAAAATCATCCATAAAGTTTGTGTGTTTTCTGATCCCTATTTGACTCAGGGTACCTGCAGAATAACCCTTGCAAGCAACCTATGTGGATACCTAGGTCAAGAAACTAAATTCACCACGATATAACCAATTCTCAAGTGAGAAGTCACAATTCTGGTCCACCATATGGGCAGGGTAGAAAAGAAAGAAATATCAAAATCATTGCCTCTTAAGGAGGTAAATGAACTAGAGAGACCCCTAGATATGAATAGAACCCCAGAACTATCTCTGACGCTAGGAAGGTATTAAAGGGTTTTCTCTGCAACCAACTTCACGTGACCTAGTGATTAACTCTATTGTGAGTGAAGCCTCCTCTGGACACCAATTATATAATGGGTTTCACACACATACATTAAGTTTTATATCCTTGGATAAGTTTACTCACAAAATCCTATTCCAAGGCCCTAGGTCCTACACTTGTTTGTGTACCCTGAAAAATAAAATCATTCTTAATTATTCAACATTAATTTTAATGGCTTATTCTTACTCAAGAGGTGCGATCATGAAACCGATGGTATAATGAATCAACATATATATAAATGAAGCAAATATAAAAAGACTTCTAAGTACTAGTATTTATTTTCAAAGAGATGGTATGCTTCTAAATGCTATTTCCTAGATGCAATATCTACAATTTCAATGAGGTGGGATTCCTAATATGTCAAAATTATTGAAAATAAGCCAAAATTGCAAATGCTATAAGTAATATGCAAAAAAAGAAACATTTTTTTTTTGTATTTTCGATATAATGAAATGAAAATGCAAGGACTAAATAGAAACCTCATAGGAAGACCCTCCTACAATCCAAAGAGACAAGCCAAGTAGGACACCAAGAAGCAACTACCTAGACCTGAATGCAAGGAAAACAAATGAGAAAAATGATAAGAAAGGAGTTCTCCCAAAATATTCACCAATAAAGTGGCTTCCTACCACTATGTAGGCACTTAACAGTCAGAATAGGGACCCAATAAGTCTTGGAAACCAACAAAACTCACCCAACAAACACTAAACTCATCCAAAATGACTCAAAAGATAGTGTGCGCGACTGTTCGGGGAAAAACATCATATGTACGCACCATGAAGACATACAACTCGCATATGTACATGACTATCAAGGAAAAACCTGCGTATTCCAAAGACTACACTGCCAAGGCAAGGGTTAGGCCAAGAAAATCAGATACAAGGAAAAATATAGGCTGTCAGGCAATAGGAGACATGTAAACTCAGGAAACTAGAGAGAAAATAAAGGAGAAAAAACACCCAATACCCCAAAAGGGAGATCTTTCCCAGTGGAGTCACCAATGTTGTTATGAGGAAAATATCTTTATGGCTAGGGGAAAACCACAATAGACGAAATGACATGTAGAAATAAACTCTAATCTCAAGTATGTTATATAAATGGAAATTCTAACAAGAGAAGGCTAGAATCCTACCTCATCCGGACATCTAAAGAAGACCGCAGTTGAGCTCACGACCCAAATCTTTATACCTGCAACTTGTCCTCAACAACCAGGATACACAAGCTTGTGGACATCATATATAATGTTAGCATATAACTAGCATAATCCATTAACATACACAACAAATACACCCATGCAAAATAATACAAATATTTGCGACATATAATTGGACGAGAAAAGAGTATTTCTATTAATGTAATCAATATAAGTACATAGGTGAAAAACTTCTCTAACGACACATATCAGAACCAAGAAACCAAGAAACCAAGTCCCTCCAGCTAAGCCTTCACCACTTCAATCCTCCACAAAGTAAATCTCACAAGTAGTAGGAGTCAATGAGGTTCTCTATCTCAAGCTATGAAGAGCTTGGGGGATGAACACAAGAAGATCGTACTTTCAAGGACAAAGGGATGAAAACTCAATATGAGGTGAAATTTCTCCAGAGTATCTTTGCTCTCAATGATGAATTTTCTATCAAAGGCTTGTATATGGTTCAATTTATAGTCTTCAAATGGAATTGAAGGGTCGAGTCTGAGCGTTTTCAGTATATGGAAGGTTAAGGATCATGGATCTTGTGACATGGCATGGAAACCTAACATATTTTTTATTTTTTTTTAGCATAAAACCTGATGTACGCAGGTTGTAATGGAGAAACCTGTGTGTACACGATTTTTCTAACTGTGGCTCACGTATATGGACAAAAATATGTATTTTTGGCTCTGGAGTGAGAAAAAAGTGGAAATTAAGTCTGCAAAGGGAAACAGAAGGCCATCAAAGAAATATGCATGGAGTGTGAATTTTTTTTCTATAACAACTCTCTCTTAGAGTGATTGATCTGATACCATGTTGAAATTTCCCTTTACCCAACAACCAATAGTTAATTCGAAATAAATCACTTCTTGAATAAATGAAAAGATTAGTTATCAACTAAACATTACAACTGAAGCGTAAATAAAGAAACCAAAAATCTCATGCAGAATGGACAAATATTTTCTTCCCATCAACTAAGATTATCATTCAAATAAATTCAAAGATTACAAGGGATCCCTTACTGGGAAAATGGCCCAAATAGGAAAAAAGATAAAGTACATCAATACCTGAGTGGTTGATCTGCTTCCAAGCCTGATGTACAATCTTGTATGGAAAATGCATTACTGTTACCCAAATACCTGCATTGTTCTGTGCTATCTATGTGACTATAACATTGAAACGCATGTTGTTCTGCATGACCCGTACCAAAAAACCTGCATTGTCCATGGTGGACAATCCTTTTTTTGTACGACTATTCTCTCTCTTCCTTTGGCCTAGATCTCTATATGGAATTCCTTCTCCACCTACCGAATATCTATTTGAATCATATTCCTTCATGATCCAACTCTCTCTGCCTAAAAACTTGGATGAAATCCTCTTTGTTG
>SNQJ01S0010686.1:6487-48074 GCA_010110895.2 Picea sitchensis | reverse complement strand
AAAAGAAGAGTATCTTGAGCGATCGAGCTTAATGTACCATTTTGCGGCACTCCCAATGAGAGTACGTTGAAACAATCGCAATTGTATGGAGTCATCTTTCAATGAGTTAGATGAGCACCAAAGATGGAAGGTAGTCACATGATCTCCCAAATCTTCTTTAGGCTTGGCTTCGAACTTTGCGATGTCCGAAGGCAACTTTGTTGGCATAGGAGGCCAACGTGGATCATGACAAATGGGGTCATTCAACAACCTTGTCAAATCTGGCAAGTGTAAAGTCGCCAGGAACAGTAGTTTGGGTTGTTGTTGATAACCTGGGAAAAAGGGGCCTGGAGTTTGACTGGCACCAAGTTGCCAGGAAAATTTTGGTTGTTGGCCCAGATTCTGGTAGAAACCATGGCCCTGGCCAGCGTAAGGATTTTGCATATGTGGAAACATCATCGACTGATTTCTCAAATAAGACATATATTGTTGTGCATGCATTATATTTGAAGGAATTTGAGAGGGATTACCCCATGTCGGTCCCATGGGGATAGGCATAGTAGTTTGTCCGGGGTTCCATTGATTATGGAAAGAATTACCCCAGATTGGCATTCTGAATGAGAGAACAGATCCCTGCCCTGAATTCCAAGGTCCTGCTAGGTTTTCTCCCTGTGCAGGAATAGTACCTTGCATAGGAGTAGATTGTCCAAAAATGGGGTTGCCCCCAGTCGGGAAAGCGGTCGACGAGAAGGTGTTGTTACCAAACGTTTCATTCAAAAAAAAATAGCGTCAAACCTATCGGCATAATATATGAAAGTGGTCCTTAACTCCCCGCTCCAAATAAACTATTGTGTGTGGGTTGCCTGGCGGATTGTTGATGCGAGCCACCGAGTGAAAGGGACGAAGGAGGGATATGACCTCCTCCATAAGGGAAAGCGTTAAAAGGAGCAGGAGTGCCCCCCAGGTTACCTTACAGAGGAGCGCTAGAGCTCCTTGCCCCCAGACCCAAAGTCTGTAAAGTGGAGTATAAAATTACAGGACTTGTACCCAAACTAAGCATCCCGTATGAGAACGGAGGGCCTGTCGCACTAGGTGTGAAAGGGGTTATGGCTTCCATCAAATATGGGTTCATACCACTGTGTGAAGTAGTTGCGGTTGAGACCATGGTGTCTCGGATCGACGATGGTGGGTTAGGAGGTGAAAGCTCTCCTGTGGTGACAATCGTGGTGGGAATTGAAGAATTCCCAGAAGGAGTAACAACATTTGTTTCCATTGTTGTGTACGACACTGTCTGGCGCTCGTAAAATTGAATTGGTACAATGAAAGGTTCCAAGAAATCAGTGGTTGGGGTTTCAACCGGGCCAAGAGCGTTTGCTTCAAGGTCCAAAACGGTCGATTCCTCTGGGGGTTGTTTGGGCACAATGGTTTGTAACCCAGTCGCTGCAAAAGACCCTTGTTGGTCTAGATTTCGCCTTAATGGTGGCGGGGGTGACTCCAGTGTAACCGGTGGCAGGCCAAGAAGCCTTTGTGACCGGTGAAGCTCAGGATCCTCCACTGTGTGAGAAGATCCAAGACACTCTAAGGTAGTCTAAATGTTCAAAAGTAACACACACTAAGAAAAGTCCCTAGAAGATAAGACAAGCAAACACTAAATTAATTGGAAGAACAGTTACAACAACCAACACTAGAGCAACTTACCGGTGAAAGTGCAACTCGAACACGGAAGCACCCTCTGGGTTTACTCTACAAATTGTGGCCCGATGTTTGTCCTAGATACCACGGTATAACCCTGCAGTCACCTGTGTATGTCCCTAAAAAATATTGGCAACTAGGTTGCCAGTGCGCGAACAGTCACCAGGCGGGTACAGTCGAAAGTCGGGTAGACTACAATGAGCAGGGTATCGAGCCTGAAACCTGCTAAGGGTATCGAGAGAAAATGGTCTGGAAGACAACTGAGGACCTCAAACGTATTCGAGACCCACGAAGCCCTGTGTAAAATGCAAATGACGGAATCCCAAAACAAGCCCTCTATATGTGTTCTCCACTACGATTGGACCAGCTTTGGAGGGGTTATCTCCGCTACCTTTCTGCACGTGACCTCGTGTTTATCCCCTATGTTAGAGGGGGGTCCTGGATAAATTTCGTGAAACTGGACTTAGACACTCCCTATATCAGACTCCAATGTTTGATTTTAAATGGCCTTGAAGAGTTTCCTCTCCAACCTAATCCAAGGCCCTAGTCCTGAACTAGTCGGTGAACCCTACAAACATAAAATTCTAGTAGATTTTAAATTTAGCGTTAATTTTATGGCTTTGTCTTATGTCAAGGGGTATGAGGGTGAAACTGATGAAGTGTAACAGACAAAAGCAAAAAATGAATAAAAAAGATGGAAACAAAACTTTACTGAATGCAAAATTTCAACAACTTTTCAAAAGAAATATTTTTTATTTTTCTAAGATTTTGGACAACAATCTCAAAGGAATTTCACTCAACTATGAGGTACTTATGATCTAAGTGAACTGCAAAAACTTATGAAATAAATGACTTTTCCCTAGCTAATGATGCAGAAACACACTCTTCAACCAAATAAGAAAATGAAAAGAGATTTTTTTTTTATTTAAATGCTAGTAAAGCAAGAAAGGAAAAATACCGACAAGCAAAAACCAAGAAAAACAATTACGGCCTAATCGCAGAGCGTAAAGAATCAGATTAAAAAAAAATCACACACTAGCAATTTAAAAAAAAATGACTCTCACACCTGTCTAAAAACCGTAGAAATTCTTTTATTTTTATGACAACTTTTTAACTGAGAAAAAGTAGACTAAGGGTAAGATTACTGACTGCTCAAACAGAGATTCAAACACCTGAGAGGAATAATTCTTATCAAAGGAAAGGATGACTGCCTTACCCTCAACAAAAAGTATCCTGCACAAGCACGCGACTGTTACTCAAACAACACGTGTGCGAACGTGCGCTGGATAGAGACGGAGGGCGTGTACATGTGGGTTGACCTTGTACAGGCCGCGTGTATATCTAAATTCTGAGAAAAAATGAAAACAGACATACCAAACTAGGAAGAGACCACTTATATTGATAACCAGGATCCCTTGAAGGCTTGGACACTCTTTTTGACAGAAAAACAAATAATGTAAGGAAAAAACAATCTGAGATCGGACTGCTAGCAAAAAAGACTCAGACAGAATTCCAGAAAACCCCCTGAGAATGTGTGATTCTGACAGGGAAGAGGATGACTGCCTCTAAAGTTCTTTGAATTCTACACGCTAATACTACCTCTTCAGCTAGCGTTCACACGTGGGTTGTAAGAGAGTAGGGCGCGGACACACGCATGCAGACCTTATGCAGGCCGCGTGTACCTCTGTGTGTCCTGAAAAACAAAGTCAAGCAAAAGACATGGAAAGATGGTATGGAAAACCAGACTCCCTGCTAGCTCGGACCTTACAAAAACTAAAAAGAAAATACACGCAAGAAAAACTAGTCTTTAAAACTACCCAAAAACTAAATAAAATTCCAAGAACCCTAGAGAGTCTTCCCAGTGGAGTCGCCAATTCTGTTTTTGGGAAAATCTTCCCACGGACTAGCAAATAGAGTTTAGACTTTGCATGCAGATATGACCGAAGAGAAATTACTTTCTACCTTCATCCCTAGATTTAAATCCCCTTTTCTTAGTAAATGCATGGAAAGATCGACCTACCTCGTTCCCGGAGTTTGATGTCGATCCTCCATTGTGCTTGATTACTTGTCCACAATACTCCTTCCAAATCTGACCTGTATCCAAGACAAGCAACAACTATGCATGCATACTACTTATATACTAACGGGTTAGAAATCCAAACATATACTGGTCAAACTATAAACAGTTCATGAATTGGGACGAGAAAATCATTTTCTTTATTACGTTGAATGAGTCAAGTTACAAAAGTTCAGACCGGACACCACTCCTCGAACCTGATTCTGGGCTCCTCTTCTTCTATCCTCCAACTGCTTTGCTTTGAATCTCCTTTGGCATAAGGAAAAGCTAAAGGGTTGGGACAATGGGAATACGTAAATGGGTAGAGTTTCTTTGTTATATTTTTCCTCCTCCAAATGGGACCCCTACCCCTTCTTTTATAGGCTAGAAGGAGCTAGGTATTTGGACAAACCCTCGGCCATGCATGGTCGGGAGTTTCAGTTAACTCACCCATAGCTTTTTGTTCCGTCGGCAACTTTCCTTTTTTCATGCTTTTGTCGATCCATGCAGGTTGTTTTGGGTCAGCCAGGGTGTACACACGTGCAGTAATGGATTAGGGCGCGTGGGCCTTTATAAAAGAGGATTTTCAAAGAGTTGTTCAATAGTGCTTTGACAAATAAGGGATATGAGTTGGCTTGATGCCAGGTAAGAATGTGTGGTGCAATTTAGGGTTATAACAGTAGTTAGGAATTATAATCATTAATTTCATGCGAAGCACAATTAATCACAATTACAGACATCCAAATCATGCATTTCAATCCAAGTGCACATGGCAAACGAAATACTTATCTATTAAATTCGATCGTCGACCAACTAACTATGGGTGTTCGCCTTTCCACCCAACCATAGGCTCAGAAGCATTCATTCTTAGCACTATGTCCACCCCCATGCCAAGCCATGATATCACTAGGGAACTTTTGTAGTTTCTCAGAGACTCTCTCTCTCTGTCACAGCCTCTGCAAGGTTTATTAGATTCTCCCTCAGCATCAAGCTCATGATCTTCTGCTCAGGTCATGTTTTCTGCAAATTCTCAGATATTCTTTCTCTTGTTCTCTCCAATAACCATAACAACTTATCAAGCTTCCAGTTCTTCTTCTCAGGGCCTCACACATTCTTCCTCTTTTCTTCTGCATATCTTGGGTCACGCATTCCCCTCGGTGTGTCTCCTTCTTCTCTGCCTTTGCATGTATTCTTGCACACCTTTATCCTCCTCAAGAAGGTTATGGACCTGTCATGTTCCTTCTGTCAAAAGGAAACTCGGGTCAGTTTGGGCATGCAGGAAAAACTTCCCTTTGTGGTACTTCAAGGTGGAAGTTTTATGTCTCTCCAGCCAGACCCTCCATGCTTCCATTCATTGGGGTAGTTTATTGTTCAACCACTAGTCCTTTTCTTATTAATTGATTTCTCCTTGAGATTAGGATGAGGCTTATTATTTCAGCAAGGAGAAACGTGGGTCATTTTGACATAATGAACCCTCTCCATTGTTTCTTCACTCTTTTTCTCTAGTGATATCATGGCCATTACTTCAAGGATTCACCCCCAAAGTAAGTCGTTGACCATATAAACAAAAATACATTTACATTGTACACATGTTGTAGCATGGTAATCATAATTAATGATTAATTACAATATGGGGGAAACAAGGATGTTACAATCCCCTCCCCCTTAAAAGGAACATCATCCTCAATGTTCTTTCTCAGTAACACATGGCATGCCTTTGTCATTCATCTGCTTCAGAAATATTGATCCTCTTTCTTGGTCATGTCCTTTCCATACTCTTTCCCTTCGTCACATGCCTTCAATAATCTTGGACAACAAGCATATTAATCACAATTTCATGCGGAAACATTTTATTTATGTGCAAAATTCAAGAGGAAAAATTTCAAAATATAGCACAATACTTATCTGTATAGTTCATGGATTCTCATCCACATGGTTTTCTTGTTATCTTGTCTCACTATTTTTCCTAGACATACCCATTGTGTGCATGATCCCAATCAATAGTTTATAAGAATTATCAAAGTCTCATCTTCCTTGCGGTCACTCACCCTCCAGGCCCAGGCTCAGGAATACCCTTCTCTACTATACAGTTCCTTGGGTGATTTGTCTTGTCGTGCCAAGGCTTTCCTGCACAAGAATAATTCCAAAGACATCATTGAGCCTTACAGTCGAGGCATCCCTCGGACTTGCTCTGTCGAGGCATCCTTCTGGCTTGAGTTTCCACAACACAACATATTCTAGGTGATCATGGCTTACCATAGGGTTCTCCTATCCCAATCATCAGCCTTTTTCATGCTTTACAGCTTTCCATCCTTCACTTGTCCTCCTGAGACATATATTTTTCATCTCACCTGTATCACAGGTATACATAAATTATGAGATATTATCCTTAATTTCAAATTCAGAATTTCCTTGCAAATCTGTCACCCACAGATTTTTGAATTCCATATTTATTTTCAAATATGTTCCGCACATGAACCAGATTCACAAATATGGGTCATTTCTTCCTATAGCAGTCTCGCTCAACAAGCAATTAGTCTTCCTTATGGGCTTACAACGCTGCCATATCCAAGACCCTTTTTCTTCCCACAATTTTAACATTCCTCAGCCAAACAAATTGTTAGTTTTCATACACATTATATTTTCAAATGATGCATACTAACATTTCAAGTCATTCTCGCCTATTCAAGGGTACAACACAAAAGGAAATATCACTATTTATGTATGCAACCTTTCAGCATACCAATTTTTTCTAAATGCAATTCAAATATCAAATTACTTTAATCAGTGTGCCAATATCCATGGCCACATCCATACACAACGTACCCTTATGTTGGTTTTAAGTTTGCCCCATTCATGTCAAGCACCTTGTTAGGGTGTGTTGGAGCTTAGCCAACCTCTTCACCATAAGTTCTAATCATTCTAGTTCATTATTGCAGCAGGATTGTGCTTCCTACTACAGGATGATCACGATCCCAAATAAGTACATATGAAACTAAAAGTTTCCCTTGAATTCACCCAAGCATTCTTCCTTCAGTAGTAACTAGGGTGACCAAACTCATGGCCACCCAAATTTTCCTGAATCATACCCTACTTGGGTATCAATGGCATACATCAGCCACTCAAAATTTATTTGCATATCTTTAAGATAATGAAATCTTTTCAAAAGGGTTTCCTACCAAATTCCTTCATACCTTATACCACATAGGTATGAATAATTGTTTTGTACCTACTCTGGCTACTAGCACCCTCTCTAATATTACCCCATCAATGGTTCTTTATGGGGACTTTTAAAGTCCATTCAACAATCTTTTGACATTTTTCTCGTAGTCGTCCTCTGCTTGAGGTTGTCCATCATTGGCAATTGTCTTTCTCAATAGCTCCAATTTATTTCTACACATGAAATACACCACAAATATATTAGCGTCCATGTAGATAAAAATTCTTGTATCATAGCCTTCGAATCAATAAAACATTTTTCAGATATGTCTTAGCATATGTTTATGCAATTGAGTGAAACACAAACAAATATCAATTGTTTCTACCATCATACAATCATCATCACTATGATGTCAAAACACTTACTTTTATTAGTAAATCAATCTCTTGTACTAGAGAAATACAGTGACCAACAAGGAAGGGTCAAGGAATCCTTCCCTTGTCCAACTCCTTCTACACAGCTCTAGACCTTCAGTCCAAGGGAGTTATTTTCCAAGGCCTCATTGCCTTTACTTATCATGGTTTAAACAAGCTCATTCATTTAAATATGCTTATTTATTCATTCTCCCTTTTTCCAGTTGTACTTGCTCCCACAACTGCTCTTTTAAGACCTACAACTCTGTAAGCAATTCAAAGTTTTTTTTGTAAGTGAGAAAAGTATTCCCCCTTTTCCCTTTTTTTTTCTTTTGCAATTTACTCCCTGTTGGTATCTTCCTGCTCTTTTCCTTGAGCATCCTTGGTTAGTCTCACCTTAACCTTTTGGATACATCGGCATGCTTTAATAGTAAACTTTGTGTTCATAATGAATCATGAACCTGTGCATTATGCACATTACCATTCAGTTATCAAAATGGTCAACATTCATTTGTTAGTCTTACATTCATGCATGATGTTTTAAAATGTAATCCAAGATTCTTATATATATATATATATATATATATATATGCTTGTAGCCCACTACTCAATTCTAAGCAGTCATTAAGGTTGTGACTCTATTCTCGTGACAAAGTCTTCACACAGTTCCTCCACAGGGAAATCCTTCAGCATGCAACTTCCTTATTGCATATCCTTCACTATCTGTGATATCCTCAACCTTGAGTTAGCTTCAGTTGTTTACCAAATATTCCATAAGAAATATAAACATGCATTTTGTTATGTCTCCATATTATTTATTCACACATACTCCTTGCTTTGTTAACTTACATCTATGACGCACTTAAGGACATGCATAATCATAAGCCTATGTGTATCTACCATAGGTATATTTTGTAGCTCACATACATCTTTTCATTAAAATAATTTAACTCATGATTGTTCACAATTGTTCTCAGACGGTCCTCGAAGGCATAATCATGTTTTCTTTTATCATGACAACAAAGCGTCCTTGCTCATTTACTCTTTCATCATATATGTGCATCACTTGCACATTTAATATCATTCATTCATATCTATTTGGCCTTAATATCAGTCTTCAAATTAAGCAACCTCACAATGCATCAAATTCATGCACTCAATTATATACAGACATAGCTAAACATTCATCATGCAAGCTCATTTCTTGCACCTTTCCCATGTCCTTCATGGACATATCAAACTTCCATATCCTTCTCCCAAGGATCTTACTACCATTCTCATGACAAGTTCCATAGAGATACTCAACATTGAGCTTCACTCTCAGTTGAGAACTTGCATTCATTCACATGATACCCACCTGGCAGTTTAACAGACATAGTTATAACTATGTTTCCCTTTCTATACGAGAACAACTATCAAGAAAACATTGTTTCCTCAACTTCCATAAAAACATTTCCCAACTCATATATACAGTTTGGGCAATTATAACCATGGCCAAGGTGATAAAACAACCAATCTAGCTTCCAACTGGTCTTGATCAACAAACCTTTTGATCAAGGCGACCCTTTTCTAGATTCCCCTCACTATGATTTAAGTATACCAAACCATATCTATATGGATACCATCCATCACTGGATGTCAATCTAACCCATTGGGCATCTAGAAGTGCCCCAACACTTCCTTTACCACATTTAGGATCAACATTTAATTAACCATTTTACCTCATCTATAATAAACTTTAATGTCTAATAACATCTGGACTATTTCCTTAAATCCCAAATACAATTTCGAAGTACGTTACTTACTAAGTAATTTAATACAGAACTCTAGAGTATATTTAGATCATAATCATTCTTGGGCAGAGGGTCCATCCCTTTCTTTTTAAATTTTTGTAGAGGTTCTATTTGTTTCTATCTGCTCTCATTAAAATAGAAGATGGGCTACAAGTGTAGAACAACCTTAACCATTACACCTAGAATTATTTCTTCTGTTCAACAACAACCAGGGATGGAGGTCACTCTCCTCTTCCCACAGGAATCCTGGTAAATTTGTTTCCTATCCACCAAGCAAGGGAGGTTGTTTTGATTTCTCACTCAATCACTCCATATTTCTACAGCTTTGTTTATCAACTTGATTAGAAAAACACTGCCCAACAATTCATGTACTTGGAAACAAAATTTGTTTCTCAGTTCCCTTTGAAACATGAGAGTTACACATGCTCTCCCTTTTCAGAGAATGGTCACCAGACTCATTCTTCTTGCATAGAAACAGCCTTAAGTTAATAGGGATGCACACTCCCCTGGCACAACCATGATCCGTTGAACTTGCTCTTGCCACTTCACTTCTACCTTCATGAAGGTTGTTCTCAATCTATAGGGTTCCGTTTTACTTGCTTATTGGGTTATTCCAGCAACAATTTTCATTCATTATAGGTCAAGTAAATTGACCTTACCATTTCCATCAATCCTATGATCGTGGGGGATCATACACTTATACAAGGTTTAATCCTTCAATAAAGCAATAATTATTACTGCCATGGATCATTTCAATCCATTCACATCCAAGTTTTTATATTAGTTCATATTAGCATAATCCCACTCCTGTAGGATTGGCTATAATTTCCCAAAAGAAATGATAGGCTTCATCTTCCATAGACTAGCATGATTCAATATCGTTGGGTAAAATCCCAACTGGATTTTAATCTACATCCTTCTCCTCGGTGAGCTTATGCAGATAATTTCAGTATGATAGTGATACTCTCAACAGGTTCATTTTAGCCTTGGTAAACTAGTCTTATGATTGTTCTCCGGCCCATCCAGGCCTGTTTCGGAATCATGCTCTACTAGATAGGGTATGGTAGTATTCCCTCTCCCTTAAAGTTTTCTAAGAAAGAAAATCACTTGACTCTTTCGTGATCCCAAGAAGGCCAAGTGTTTTTTCCATGCTTTGTTACCAATTTGTAACACACCTGACCCCTAAGTACCCTTTTTAGGGATGGGGCATCAAAATTCCTCTTTCCTTAATCATCTTGAATCATCTTCTCGATATATTCATCACTTTCTTCTCGTCAAGATATTTTCAGCCTCCGTTACCATGCTCAAATATGAGCTCTAGATTGGGAGTTATTCCCTTCTAAAGTTCTGTGAGCATCATTGGTCAAAGGCCACGTGGCACCCATGTGGGTCCATCTCAGTCATATTATCCCAAGGTTCCCCAAAGTCCCGGAGCTTCCTAGTGCTCATACATCTATGGTGTAAATCTATCCATTGTTAAATACATCAACAAGACTTTGTCCTCCTTTAACGTACAGGGTTACGTGAATTCGGCGTTCGGAACTTCGGTGTTGAATGCCCCTTTTTCTTTCTATGCACATATCTTCTGGAGCCCCAAATTTTCGAGCTCTCGAGGTAGAACAACTTATCAAGCTTCTAGTTATTCTTCTCAGGGCCTCACATGTTCTTCCTATTTTCTTCTGCATATCTCGGGTCACACATTCCCCTCGGTGTGCCCCTTCTTCTTTTCCTTCGCATGTATTCTTGCACGCCTTTCTCCTACTCGTGAAGGTTATGGACCTGTCATATTCCTTCTTTCAGAAGGAAACTCGAGTCAGTCTAGGCCTGCAGGAAAAACTTCCCTCTATGGCACTTTGGGCTGACAATTTTTTTTCTCCCCAGCCAGACCCTCCATGCTTCCATTCATTGGGGAAATTTATTGTTCAACCACCAGTCCTTTTCTTATTAATTGATTTCTCCTTGGGATCATGATGAGGCTTATTATTTCAGCAAGGACTAACTTGGTTCATTTTGACATAATGAACCCTCTCCACTATTTCCTCACTCTTTTCCTCTAGTGATATCATGGCCAGTACTTCAAGACTTCGCCCCCACAGTCAGTCATTGGCAATCTAAACAAAAATTCATTTACATTATACACACAGAATAGCATGGTAATCATAATTAATGATTAATTATATACTAGGGGAAACATGTGTGTTACATCCAAAGACAATGAATCCAAGCTTTCCTCGTCCTTGGCCTATTATCAACATGCATGTGACATCCTATCTAGGTATGCCCTAATGTCCTTGGAAATTTTTCACTTACAAGAGTTAGGTTTCAAGATTTGTAGGGTTAATATTTGTTCCTTTAACTATTATATTCAACCTATTTCTCAACCCTACAAGCCTCGACCCCCACTTGACCCCCCACGCCCTTGACACCATCGACCTTTCGATCAAACTCCACAACAGGCTCCATTCAAAGATTATTTGTCTTCACCCTTCATCCCCAGGATTTTCCTTTGTCTTGCCATAGTCCACATCCTTATCTAGAGATGTTACTCTACTAATCCAGAATCGAATCCAGGAGGCTTCCTGGGTCCAAAAAAGACTCAAAAATGAACGTTCTTGGAATTATACGAAACCAATTCCATTGCGACTGTCTCGTCATGCTGATTCTGGCCATATATTTACTTTCTCAAACAAATGTTGTATGTGAAAGTTATCGCATTCTGACCGTTTTGCCAAACAGGCGAAAAGTAAAAAAAAATCAACAGTCAAAGGGTGATGTGGAACTCTCTGGAGGTGACACATGGTAGTGGTAGAAGTGACATGTGGCAGCAATGGAAACATGTGACTAGGCAAATGATGCGTGCTTGGACCAATGGCAGAGTGACACTTGTCAATATTCGGGCAAATGTGGTGGTGCCACGTGGCCCGGGCATGGATAGCCACGTGGCACCCAGTCATCACACGTATGGCAAGTTCTAAAAAATGTTTTGAGGTCCATGGGTTTTGAACCCATGACCAACCAATAAGCCAACGCTTTGGGAAGAGCCTTCTTACCAACATGCCACATTGGAGCTTGTTTAATATAGCTCGCTATATTTTAATTAAAGTGTTGCATGGTGTAAAGTGGCGTAAAAGGGGGCTCGAGCCAAGCCCCAGCCCGAGGTTTCTTGTTAGGGCATACGACTAGGGGCATGACGCATTGTATAATCGCTCAACCATATACTACAGGGACCATAACCAAGGGGTTAGGCATGAAATGAGGGGCGCCGTCCTATTGCACATCGCCACATGACCTTATGTTTCGGGCTAAGGGGCCAGCGCACAACCCTTTGGGTTGGTGCTTGGCCACCTTAGAGCTATATGACCTCATTTTAGAGCGCGTGCCCATCCCTAGTGGCTATTTTTGAATTTTTGTTACACAGGTGGGTTTTTAACTATACAGATTGGATTTTTATTGATTTCCAGGCCTGTTAATGGAGATTTTGGCCATTATTGGGAGATATTGGGTTCTTTTTGAGCCCAAATTTTAGGAGGAAGTTGGGGAATGATAACCAACTTCAGATATATAAAAAATAGGCCTGTTTGAGGCCATGGGAGGATAGTCAGATCAGATTTATGCTGAATCAAAGCCAAGCGAAAGCCATTTTTATGCAGGGAAGTTGTTGAGGAGCAGACGCTTGCGGGCCATTTATGGGAGCTACACTCAGTCTTTTTCAATGCCGTCAGTTGTGTTGGATTTCTAAGGTCGAGAAGAACACAGTGAGACTAGTATGAGATCCATTTGCTATACTTTTGTTGTACTTTTCAAGAATTTAATAATAAATAAAGAAGCCTCCCCCACTAAGACAAAGGCCCAGAGACATAGGCAATTTTGCGTCGAACTCTATTATCACTTCTCTTGTTATGGTTTGTTGTTCTTATTGCTCCAGTTCATATCTGTATATTGTCTTTTGGCTGCTATGTTTCCTCATTAAATTCATCCTCTTTCATTTAGCTTCCTGAATGGTTAATCATCACATGCAATTAAAAAATCAACCACAGTCATTAAAATATCTTTTCGGATCATGTACTCTCATGCTTGACCTTCGTCTCGACCTAGCCTCATGTCACGGATCCATCACTTGTATCTCTCTCTCTTTCTCCACTCACAATAGATCCCCTATGCAATTTTATTCCACGGGATGGGTTTAGTTAATACCTTGGTCGATCAGAATCATAAATCGTAAATAGTTCAAAATGACATGTTCTAAGTCTAAATAAGACCAATCATTGTTCACATAGCTGAAATATCCCAAAGTATGAGACTCAATATTTTACCTCCTGCACCCTCGACACTTAACCCCTGAACTCGACCTAAATCCCAAGTTCAAGACCTAATTAAATTTCGATAAGTCATTTTTTAAACCGGAGAGGTTATCATGAAGTCTTTTGGTTCAACCAAATATTTTCTCCCAAAGTTATTTGGTCCACTCGAAAGTCTCAACGATAATTCCTTTGGTTTTCACCGAAGAAGTTAACAAAAGCCTTGTCGGTTCTCCTCACGGGACTTAATTTTAAGTCCATCGGTTCATCAAAACACTTGGTATTATGGTTTTCGACCAGAACACTTGATGAAATCGATGATGGTGGAAACTGGTGGACTTGGCACATTTATCTCCGGTCTATCTGGATCTTTTCACATGAAGTTCTCTAGTTTCATCGGAGGGCTTGGAAAGAACGCCTTTGGTGTAAACTGGAGGACTTAACACAAATTTCTCTAATTTGCACACGCACCCACCGGATCACTTCACACATATTTCTTTGTTATGTTCAGGGATATTCACATAAATTCCTCTGGTGTGTTCAAAGACTTTCACACAAGCTTGTTCGGCATACACCGGAGTTTTTCACACAAACTTTTCTGATATACACCGAAACAGTTCATATGAACTAATCTAGTCTCAAGTTTTCAAGCCAATATATAGGATAACCTTTAACCAAAATTGTCTGGATTCTATCACTGGCTTCTCACTAAGGCTTAATTTTCCATGATGCCTGCCATCACTTTATCATCTTTCGATGACGACCTCCCGCCTAGCATTAGTACGAGTAATTATTCAGGTACTTATCACATGGTTAATAAAGCAGATATGCCTTTCATATTTATCCTTTAATTGTTTACAGCGTCTTATCTGATCATGTTCATATTATTGCCTGGTTTGATTGTACTAATTTCATCTATGTCTGGAAGATTCAAATATGTCTCCAAGGAAGACGGTTACTAGCAAAGCACCTGCCACAGAGGCCTCTGGGAGTGGCTACCAACATGAACATGAACCTGACGTTGTAGGAGCGATGTATGACAACACATCTGGCTTCCTAGAAAAAGGGGAAGATTCACTCAAGTGGGGGCTTGACGTTTATCAAATGTTCAAGAAACAAAACTTCGTTGCCAAAGCAGAAGACCAAGATGAACTTAGAATTTTCAAGAATATCAGGAAATATTGGATTCAGAGAGTAGCATCCCACACTGATTTATTCCCCTGTGTTGATGTCATTGTCTGGATCCTTAAAAATGTGGACTTGGGAAACATGTACATCTGCAATTCTTGGGGAGATCATATAGCCTCATTCTAGCATGTTGATCTAGTAAAGTGTGATCATCTAGAGAAAGGAACCCGGATGTTGGATAACAAACTTCTCGTCAGGTTCAAACATACTGCTAAAGACTTGTGTTGCATCTGGTACAAACCATATAAGTAGTTCAATCTCATACCAACTGGTGGATATCCTACAACCTTACTAAGTAAACTGTATCAATACATGGTGGCCATGCTATGCAGGTTGTACGAAGAGTCAAATGCCTCAAAATTCCCGATATTGTATATGCTCCTGATTCATTATTGTGAAGACGAAGGATCATCTTTAAATTGGGATGCCATTTTTTCAGCAAACTTAGTAGAGGCCATCACATCAGTTTTGGAAGCACATCCCAAAAAAAAATTGAACTTTCACATGTCTTCATATCTCATAGATATCATGTGTGTTGCACACCAATAATAAAAAATGGGTTGGGCATGGCAGCAAACATAACCAACCATACACATGTACTGCAAGGTTTTATGGGAGCATAAATACAGGACGAAATATCACAAGATCTGTGAGAGCTTTCTAGACCCATTGTACGAGTTCATTTTTTCTCCCCATCCTCGTGTATGACCAACAACGCTTTGGATGTAATAAGGAGAATAGAATATTGGTACTTGATTGAGCATGGAACATATATCAGGATATACGGGTTCATGAAAGCACTACATCTACTGCGTGGATTTGTCCCAAAAAAATTAGTGCTCCCAGAGGTAGCTTACCAAACACTGATAAAGTGGGTGATCTGGTTCTCAAATGGGATAAGTTGCATGAAGATAAAGGAAAGAACACAAAGTTTCAACAATTATGGCTCGGTCCTTACATGATCAAACAAAAAATTGGCAAAGGAACCCACCACTTACAAAATCTTGAAGGGATGTCAACCTCCTCCCTGTCAATGGCCAAATCCTGAAACACTACATCAGCTAGCCCTTGAGGTAGCCCCCCCCACCCCGGTATATAAATAAAGAATTTGCTTTTGTTTTGTATTTTCTTCTCGACTTTGTTTTATCTTTGCATATTTCTTACTTTTCATATTATGCTTCGCATTTTGTTTGCTTTTTGGTTTTTGTTTTCTCTCTTGAGAATTGTTAATCATAACTTCTCAAATGTTTGATGGCTTGGATAGAGATATATCTTAAAGTGTAACACATTTGGTTTCAAAGGCTTAGAAATATGTATCTTGGATCCTAGATATAACTTCATTCCTAACTATGTAGCATTTTCTTGCATGACCTCGAGTCAAGCCTAGTAGCGGAACATATTTTATCAACATACAAGTATTGTATTCTTAAAATATGGAAAAGAAAGGAGACAAGGGTCATGTGTAAGAACATATTTTTTGTGTTTGTCTGAACTAAGGATAAATGGTTTTAGAAAGGCATTTGTAGTACTCCATGGAATGTTACTCAGGGAATTCACTCATCTATAATCGATTTGGAAAATCTCACCTTCACAAGTGTCATTCCTCATGCCTTCAAAGGAAGATTGGAATCCTGCCAACCACCTTTCTCTGAATATAAGAGAATCAAATTATAAAAAGGTAAAGGATCGGGGAAAGGCATTCCATATCATGTGGGACATAAACTCTCTTCGTCGGGGCTATGGTCACTCGCTGGCAATGGAGTAAGGCTTGTGACACCAGGGTGACTCCGTCGAGGATGTAAATGCTCACTGGTGGCAGAGAAACACCAGAGAAATGCATAAGAAACTTGTATTTTTACTATTCCTGACATCTCAGTTCACTGTTTTACTCCTCCTACCTTCCTTAAACTGATTCCATTTTGAAAAATTTATTTCCTAGTAAGCAATGTTTTATGGGAATGGTTCTAACTTCTTCTTTGTATCACACAAACTTTGTCTCATCAAAACCTACATTTTGAAAATCTATGGGACCTTTTCTTTCTCTCTTTGGCCATGCATTGTCGTGCTTTTGTTCTCAAATGTTTATGTTTAGACACCACTCTGCAAAGATTCATGGCTTCGCCCAGTGTGCCTCCATTTGTTGTGTCAAGGATCAACAACCTCATTTTACTTATATATTTATTTATAAATCCTCTCTCCAAGAAAATGGATCCCCTTTGCTTTCTTCCGTAAAAAAAATTATCGGCTTGAAATTTCTCCTTAATATTGATCATTGACTACCTCTCTCTATGAGCAGGCCTTTTTTTATTTTCTTAGTTTGTGATGCAAGAGCATTTGTCAATAATTTTTGAGATTGACCTAATGGGTCACAAACATTTACCAAGGGAGTTGGCTTTCTAAATATTTCATTTAAATTGTAATAGCTAGATATTTCTAGAAGATATCTTCTATTGAATAGTTTAGATTGTTATTGGTTTGTTGTTGATATTTAGGAACAAAATTCTAGATTTGTAATTGGTTGGGATGACTCGAGATTTTGTTAGTTTTGTGAGCTACCTAAGATCTCTATGAGATATATTCAATGTCTTTGTAATTGATAGAGGTTAGCAAGTGTGCAGAGTGGTGAGATTGTGTGTGTTGCATAGATCTGAGAGACCAAGAAGGAACAAAGCGTCACTATTAAATTTTATTCCTTTGACCATTAAATAAAGATGTGTTCATGGATATTGTTGGCACAGGGGCAGACCCAAGGTTCAACACTTCAACAGCGCACCAACAAAACCCTAACTACCAGCCCTTTCGGCAACACCTGCGAAGCAGATGAAGTCTCACCCAAGGTAGAGGAAGGGGTGGTTGCAGGACTCAAATGTCTACAACCTAGTTGGGACACAGATTTGTGATCACACCACTCTAACAAAGAACTTAGCAGTTAACATTCATCAGTATTTAACCCTTATTCACATCGCAGATTGAAATCCTATTTATAGAGCAGCGCAGTATTCAACAAGATCTAATACATCCAGCACTTAGCACATAGAAATAGATCAGATCTAGCATTCATTCACATAACTAAGCACTAAGATATCATATCAGATGTATCTAACATAAATCATTGCACTAAGCATACATAACAACTATAATGCACAAAGAAACCACAACACAGGATATGCATGGTTCACCCCAGTGTGGGGCTACGTCCACCAACTCTTCTCTTCTTTATTATCTTTTGTAAAGCTTCTTACATGCACAGAGCATCAAAACTTTACTCTATAGAGGACAGGATATCTACGTGCACCTTGCCATATCCTCCTTCCCCAAGTTAGATCATAGTACCAAGCCTCCTTACACAGTCTTTGCACAAAGCACTACAGATGGCCCGCACTTAGCTTTACAGCCTCAACTTACACTAAGCACAAAGCCTCTTAAAATTACTTGCACTTAGCACAATAATTAGCACCTAGCATCACACACCCTTTACTTACATCACCTAGCTTTCTATTTATACATTACAAAAGGGCCTAAACATGGGTAAACCCATGGGTCAACATCGCCATACCCATTACATAAACCCTAATCCCAAAGATGCCCTAAAAATGGGTCGAGATCCCGCGATCTTCACTTTGACTTGTGCTCAGCCTTAGACCATCCTATCGAAGTCCCAAAATAGGTCAAACATGACCAAGGATCTCCAAAACTTGGTCAAGGGCGAACAGGCCCCCAACACTCACCTGTGACCCGTCCTGAATCACTCTGCTCTAGGTAACTCTGCCTCAAACACCTTGAGCTTGGCTCAATCTGCTTCGACCTGATGCTTCGCCAAGGCCTCCTGTTCGGCAAGCTCTTGAATAACTGCCTCATTCACAGGTCCCTCTAAGCGCTGCTCTGCTGAAGTGACTACTTGTTCCAGCTCTGCTCCTTGGCCTTCAATCTCCTAAAAAATTAGGCAAGTTGCATCCTGGACTGGCTGGAGCTTTTGAGTCACTTACATGACTTTGCTTTGTATGGAATGGACCTATTTTTGAGTCATGCATTGTTCTTGGGATATTTTCATTCGCTTGACCACTGATAAGGGATTCAACTATGCTTGTACTATTGTTTCTTGCTGCTTTTCTTCCTAGAGCTGCGACTCCAGTGTCTTTAGTTCAAGTTCCTCAGTAAGGTGCTCATAATTTTGTGCACTGTGACTGCTAAGTTGTTTACATTACAAGGCTAATGCCTTGATTCTCTGGACTGTGCTTTGGGCAGTTTCTTCTCACTGGTCTCGTACTTCCTGCAAAGTTCTTAGTACTACTTGTAACTCCAATTCTGTTATTCTTTGTTGAAGTTGTTGGATGGCTGCAGCAAGCTTCACTACTTGACTCTCCACTGGGTCTTCTTCTATATGTTATAAGCCTATCATAGAGAAAATTTCTTTGTTGACTGCTTCTTTAACTCCCACCTTCTCTGTGAGCAGTGGTTCTTTCTCTTTCTAGATCTGTGCTTTATCCTCTTCAAAATTGATTTGGAGGTCGTCCTTCTCTTGTTGTGCAACTCGGCGTTGTTCTATGAATTCCTCTTGTGCTTGCTTCAGGGCCATTGTGGCATGTTCTTTTTCTTCATGCATGCGACGAAGGCGAGCTTCGGTTACATCGGCTATTCTATGGAGTTGAGAAGGCTCATCTCCCGAATCTATTTCTTCTTATGGCTGGGGCGCAGTGGACACTGCGTGGCTGGAGTGAAGGGATTGATGTACTCCTCTCAATTCTGCTTCAATTATTTCATACATGACTTCTTCTTTGGCTTCATTTTTCTACAAAATATCTTCTGAGGCATCTGATATAGCTATGATGATGAAGTCGAAGTCATCAACTGTGAGTACAGTCTACAACTTCGGCTTACTAGCTTTGGACTTCTTTCGCAATCTAGGTTTCGTGGGGGAAACCTTTCTTTTCTTGGATCTCTCTGTGTCATTGAGGGGATTCTACGACAGTGTTACTTTTCCTTGCTTATGTTTGTCTTCTTCCCCATTGTGCTCTTCTTTGTCTACTTCATCACCACCTCCTCTGCTAGGTGAATATGATGTAGTTTCTTCTGATGTGTTGCATATTCTATTCCTTCTTTTTCTTCCTGCTATTGTTGGGTGCATCATACTCTTCGCGAGTAACCACCATATTCCAATGAGGTCGAGGTCGAACATTTATGCCTGGTCGACTGGTCTAAGGAACTCTGTGGGCCAGTCCTTAGTGATTTCTTCTAGGTCCTCCTCTATGAGCTTGTAGTAGGACTGAAGCTCTTATTTACTTTCATCTGCACATGCAATGATATAAATAAAATGCCTATATGCGCAGAACTTCATAAGGGGCCTGAACCTGTCCAGGGTGTTTGACGTCATACGAGGGAAAGACTCAATATCCCTCTTCAGCTGCATGTAGTAGGTATTGAATACTGTGTTCGACTGCCATTGTTTCCCCATATCTCTCAAATACCAGAGCGTGGTGAAATTTGTAGCTAGCGGTTCGAACGACTAAATGTTAGGGAAGGTCGCACCTTCTGGCATCTCCCAAGCAGTTAATGTGATGAGGATCAACAGCCAGCTAAAATGGAACTCATATCCCTAATCCTGAGCTTCGCGACAGTCCAGTTCTAACTGATTGACTAGGTAACTGGCCCAATTCATCTGTAGTCCTTCCACGCATTTTCCTGCGAGGTCAACGACAAACCCTGTGACCTGCGTGGGTATGTTCTTTCAGACTAGCTTACCAGCAATCAACTGACAAGAAAGGTGCACTACACCATTATGAATGGAGGCTACCTTGTAGCCTTGTGTCCCCTTCTCTACATCGTTGTAGGTGTCTTTGATCTTCTGCATCAGGGCACGATCTGCAGCCTTTCCTGGATAAAAGTCTTGCAGGTCTAGTCCCTTCATGCTTAATCCGATGATCATATGGATCATCTTCAGATCGATGGTGATGCGTTTGTCTAGCCATAGATACCCTCCATGGAAGCACTACAACAGGAGTTTAACACACTCATTAACCTCCTAATGCCTTCCAAAATGTGGTATCTTCATCACGTTCAAGACAGTGGACCTCGTGATGTCCATAGTCCACAGCTGGTGGATGATCTTCAACTTCTTCCCCTTGGTCTTGGTCAAATATTTGTGATGTGAGAGCATGCCATAGCTCTTGCGGTCTCCTAGGTTATAGTCATTGATCTTCAAGGTTGGAATCCTCTCCAACTGCGGTCTGACTGCTTGTATTCTCTTTAGAAGGTACGCAGTGATGACTATGTAGTTGAAGTCCCTCGGGACACTGTCATGACTCACCACACCGGCCAAGGGTGGGATGTAGTCAGGTAGGATGGATGGGATTATATTCACATTCACGAAGTCATCACGATGCTTGGTTATTTTCTCGGTCGCATCTTGGGATGGTCTAGATCCCCGAGCAGTCGACGAGGAGGCTTTCACTCCTCTCGTCGATGAGGCTTGGATGCCTGCAAACATCACCTTCTCTGCCATGAGGTCTATTAGAATCTCTTCGATATATTTTTCTATTGCATTAATTGCATCCGACATGCACACTCGAGATATGATATCTCAGGTCGGTAAACAATACTCAATGTAACAGAATGGATGGCAAGGTCTCAATGATCACTGCACGAAATCAACTAGTTCTCCCTGGGCTCAAATAATCACAATTGGAAAAAGTGTTCTCGGTGCAACACTTGACAGGATAAATAGATATTATCATAACGGACTCTTCCAATGGGCAGGAACGCTTCAATCAATGCAGTTCCATCCATTATGGCGTGGTCCCAACGGTCCAAGGGCGAATGTTTCGGCAATAACTGTGTTTCTAGTCATTCTGGAGTGTCATTCTAACGGTCGGGATGCCTCCAACGGTCATATTTATTCATCGTGGAGAAGTGCCAATTTGTGTTGTACTAATATTTCAGCGGAGTTAAGGTTCTGGAAACCTTCCTTCTACGAAGTCTTCCCTGGAACTTCTTGCAATTTTTCTAACTTTGCTCTCTTCTTACTGAGCTTTCTGGCCTTCTTTCCTGTGATCTGAATCATTGGTTTCCTCTTTCCATTATCGTTCTTATCTCCTCTTGGCATGATAACTTCGCATTGTGGAGGGTATTTCATAGGGTTCAAGGGTAATACTTCTTCTCTTTCTGGGGTAGGTGCTCTACCCTCTTGTACAGACAGGTGTCTCCAATCTTCTAGTGTCTTTTCAACTTCGACGTCCATATCTTTGGTCCTTAGTAGCTTCGAATGGTTCTCTTGTTCTTCCAATAAGTACGTTATTCTCCTAGCCATGAAATATATTAGTTCTTTCTTTTTCTGTTCTAGATCATCCTCTTCATGTTTCCTTCGTATATGGTCTTTCTCAATCAAGGTTTTTCCTAACAAGATAGCAAATGGGGCGTTGTTCTCAACAAATTTAATGATCTCAGATTATTCTTCTGTCGAAGTGCCATGAGCACTCATAGATGTCTGGGTAACTATTCCACATAGGGTTATCAGCTTTCCTCTAAATAATCATATTCCTCCTAATGAAGGAACCATAGTAGGCTTTCCCAAAATTTCCCAAGTTCTTTCTGTCATGATATTCACCTGTGTTTCCTCATCCATAACACAGTCTATGTCGAAGTATCCTATTATTGTTTATATGTACTCTTTCTATTTTAAGATCTATGATAACTTGATATCTCTGTGATCGTTCAGGGTTTCTTTCATCTGCAATAATACAGTCTCTGATTCTTTCTGGGATTCTATCATATCCTTAGTTTCTTGGCTTGTCTCATAGTTTTCTTGTCTCCTATTCATCTTTTCAACTTTTGAAATCATTCAAGGGAAATCCAAAACTTCATGGTCCATAGATTTATAGAAAAGACAACTAGGACCTTGACCAGGGAATTCCTTAGCAAGATATTTCGGTCTTCTACAACTATAGCAAAGAGTTAATTCTCTATTTATTTTAAACGATCCCCAACCTTTCCTGTACTGCACACTGGGATCACAGTAACTAACCTGCAAAAAATTATTTCTAGGATCCTGCATCCATTTTTTAGTCCAAACATTCTTTCTATGCATAGGTATAACATACCTTTCATTATTTCTATCAGATCTATTCATATCAAATCTTCTTTCTTCTAGTTGTACCCTAGTTTTCAAACTAGGAAAAAAATTATCGAACATACTTAGATTAATTCTTTCGAAACAAAAATTTTCACTTATATTACCTTTCTCAGAGCACAAAGCTTCAAGATATTACTTATTTTCTTTAGATCAAACTTCTCTTCTTAGCACAAAGATTTGCAAGTCAAGTAGAATACTACACACTAAAGTAGCATATCTATGCACAGAGCTTTATTTTCTTCAATTCCCAGCAATCACAGTTTCAGGTCCCAACAATGGAACCATTTTTTGGCATAGGGGCAGACCCAAGGTTCAATGCTTCAACAGAGCACCAACAAAATCCTAACTACCAGCCCTTTCGGCAACACCTGCGAAGCAAATGAAGTCTCACCCGAGGTAGAGGCAAGGGTGGTTGTAGGACTCAAATGTATGCAACCTAGCTGGGACACATATCTATGATCACACCACTCTAACAAATCCCTTAGCAGTTAACATTCATCAGTATTTAACTTTTATTCACATCGCAGATTGAAATCCTAGTTAAACAGCAACGTAGTATTCAACAAGATATAATACATCCATCACTTAGCACATAAAAATAGATCAGATCTAGCATTCATTCACATTACTAAGAATTAAGCTACCATATCAGATGCATCTAACATATATCATTGCACTAAGCATACATCACATCAATAACATAAAAACTATAATGCACTAAGCAACCACAACACGGGATATACGTGGTTCACCCCAGTGTGGGGCTACGTCCACCAACTCTTCTCTTCTTTATTATCTTTTGTCAATCTTCTTACAGGCACAGAGCATCAAAACCTTACTCCACAAAGGACATGAGATATGCGCGCACCTCACCAGATCCTCCTTCCCCGAGTTAGATCACAGCACCAAGCCTCCTTACACAGTCTATGCACAAATCACTACAGATGGCCCGCACTTATCTTTACAGCCTCAACGTACACTAAGCACAGAGCCTCTTACAATTACTTGCACTTAGCACAATACTTAGCACCTAGCATCACACACCCTTTACTTACATCACCTAGCTTTCTATTTATACATTACAAAAGGACCTAAACATGGGTAAACCCATGGGTTGACATCCCCATACCCGTTACATAAATTCTAATCCCAAAGATGCCCTAAAAAGGGGTCGAGATCCTGTGATCTCCGCTTCGACTTGCGCTCCGCCTTCGACCAACCTGTCAAAGTCCCAAAATAGGTCAAACATGACCAAGGATCTCCAAAACTTGGTCAAGGGCCAACAGATATATATATATATATATATATATATATATTGTGCAGTGGAAAATGATTGTGTTTGTAGGGATAGATCAAGGACTTAGAGTCCAACTATGCAAAATCCATGAATTTCAGAAGTTTAGAAATTGATGTTTGATATTACACTTGGGACGGAGCCTCACTAGATTGACGATTCTCATTGAGTGTCTATATGACCCAGAAAGAAGGAGATTGAGTGTTTCAGAGCTTCATATCAAACCTTTCTATTTCGACTTTGACGCAATACTCCGACCAATAATCAAGACCATCCATCGGTGAAGGAAATCAACGATCTAAAGCAACTTCGATGTGGAATCTGAGCCATTCATCCGAATAGGTCTAGAATAGATCTAATCATTCAATGGAAAGCCAATTTCAGAGCTTGTTTCAACAATCTAGTGCAAAATCATCGAAGAAAAGCATCGAAGAATATTCCTCTTTGATATTGTATCATTCGACATCCAAAAGATTGGGAAAGTTGCATAGTATTGATATAAGGTATCAAATAATATTCCTTGTATCCTTGTTTTACGTGCGACAAATCGTTCCATCCATTCGAGAGTGATCAATGGTGGAGAATGAATGTGATTCAATGCCAAAAATCGATCTACACCATCCGTCAGATATAGATCAATGGTCATAATTAAAGTTTATTCAGACTCTAAAAAGAGCATTCAGATTACTAACTCCAACCATTGAAATTCCACTCAGAATATTGTTACATGAAATAGATCTGATCGTCCATTAAAAAACATATCAACAACTAAGGGACTTTATCCCTATAAATCTAACCGAAGTTTAATTATACGAAATTTTTCAACGAATTTGTATGAGTATTGTTTGTGATTGGTATGAGAATCAATCTAAGGCCGCAAAATAGAATTTCACCAACAGAGGGAAGTATATAAAATATGTTATGTGGATTTGGAGTTGTAAGGCCATCAGTTTGGCCAAAATTGCATCGTGGATCTTGGTACTTAGGAAAATTTTGAAAACATATTTTGGTCATTGGATAATTTATTATAAACTCCTTTGATGTATACCATAGGATTTCCCCTCAAGCGCCCTGGTACTCATTAGAGAACTTCCTTTAAACTTCTCCAAAATTCTTATTTAATCACTCGGGAACTTCTTACAAACTCCTCCAGTCAAATCAGAGGGGTACACATCTTCTCCTCCAACTAGCATTGGCATGCTCCATGTCAATGCATCCAGTATACACTGGAGACTTTCCCACGATGCCTTATGGTGCATACCGAATGAATTCCTACTAATACCTCCAATGAAACTAGAGACTTTCGCAACATCGTCATCGATGAAGATATTGAACCCATTCGCATTAATTGCACTCATTGCTTATAAAAATGAACTCTACCTCAAGCACTTAGCCATTGTTTATTTTGAGAACCCAAAAAACCAAAGGACTTCCGAGCACCAAAGACGATGAATCCAATATTTTCTCGCCCTTGACCTATTATCGACATCCACGTGACATCTTGTTCAAGTATGCCCTAATGTTCTCATGAATTTTTCTCTTACAAGATTTAGGTTTCAATATTTGTAGGGTTAAGGTTCGTTCCTTTAACTATTATATTCAACCTATTCCACAAACTTGCAAACCTCAACCCCCTGCGCTCTTGACACCGTTGACCTTTTGACCGAACTCCATGATAGGCTCCATGCAAAGCTCCTTTTTCTTCAACCTTCGATCCCGACCTTTTGCTTTGTCTCCCATACCACATTCCACATCCTTCTCTGTAGTCGTTACTATACTCTCATGATTGACCTTCGACTTGACCCAGACTCATGTCACAGACCCGTCACTTGCGTCTCTCTCTTTCCCCATGCACAATATATCTCCTATGCACCTTTCTTCCACAAGATGGGTTTAGCCAATACCTTGGCCTCTGGGAATCGTAAATCATAAATATTTCAAAATGCCATGCTCCAAGTCCGAAGACCAATCATTGTTCACATAGCCAAAGTCTCCAAAATTATGAAACTCAATATTTTACCTCTTGTTCCCTCGACACTTGACCCCTGAAATCGACCTAAATCCCAATTTCAAGACTTAATAAATTTTGATAAGTTTTTTTTTTAACCAGAGAGATTAGCATGAAGTCTTCCAATTCAACCAGAGATTTTTTCCCAAATTTCTTCGATCCACTTGGAAGTCTCAACGAGAACTCCTTCGGTATTCACCGAAGAATTTAACACAAACCTTTCTGATTCTCCTCAAAGGACTTAATTTTAAGTCCATAGATTCATCGAAACAATTAGTATTATGGTTTTTGACTGGAATACTTGATGAAATCGATGTCAGTGGCAACCGACAGACTTGACACATTTATCTCTAGTCTATCAGAAGATTTTCACATGAAGTTCTTCGGTTTCATTGGAGGGCTTAGAAAGAATGCCTCTATTGTAAACTGAAGGACTTAACGCAAATTTATCCCATTTGTACACACACTCACTGATGCACTTCACACAGATTTCTCCGGTGTGTTCGGGGATCTTCACATAAACACCTCTAGTGTGTTCGGAGACTTTCACACAAACTCGTCCGAGGTACACTAGATCTTTTCACACAAACTTCTCTAATATACACCAGATCAGTTCATATGAATGCTCTGGTCTCGGATTTCAGGCCAATATCTAGGGCAACCTTTAACCAAAACTGTCATGATTCTATCATTACCTTCTCACTAAGGCTTAATTTTCCATGATGCCTGCCATCATGTTATCATCTCTTGATGATGACCTCCCGCTTAACATTAGTACAAGTAATTATTCAGGTACTTATCACATGGTTAATAAATCATATATGCCTTTCATATTTATCCTTTATTTGTTTTCAACATCTGATCTAATCGTGTTCATCTTATTTCATGGTTTGATTGTACTAATTTCATCTATGTCTTGCAGATTTAGATATGTCTACAAGAAAGAAGGTTACTAGCAAAGTGCCTACCACAGAGGCCTTCAATATTGGTCGCTAGCATGACAATGAACCCGATGTCACAAGAGTGATTATGATGACACAGCCAATTCCCTGGAAAAAGGGGAAGATTCACTCAAGTGGGGCGACGTTTATAAAATGTTCAAGAAATAAAACTTTGTCGTCGATGCAGAATACTAAGAAGAACTTAGAATTTTCAAGAACATCGGGAAATATGGGATTCATAGAGTAGCATCATGTACTGTTGTTTTCCCATGTGTCACCAGATGCCTCTGAATTCCCACTATCTTACGAAGAGCAAGATGCCTCTAAATTCACGTTATCCTATATGCCCCTGATTCATTATTGTGTAGATGAAGGATCATATTTAAACTAGGGTGACATTTTGTCAGCAAACTTAGTAGAGACCATCACATCAGTTGCGGAAGCACATCCCATAATTTTTTCAAACTTTCACATGTCTTCATATCTCATAGATATTATGTGTGTTGCACACTAATACCCAAAAATGGGTTGGGAATGGAAACCAACAGACCCAACTATAGACATATATTGAAAGGTATTATGAGAGCATACATACAGGACGGAATATCATAATATTTGTGAGAGATTTATAGCCCCATTGTACAAGTTCATTTTCTTCTCACCAACCCCGTGTATGACCAACAAAGCTTTGGATGTAATAATCAGAATATGAGATCGGTACTTGATGGAGCATGCCACATATATCAGGATATACGGGTCCATGAAAGAGCCACATCTACTGCCCCAATTTTTCCCAAACAAATTAGTGCTCCAGGAGGTAGCTTACCAGATGGTGATCAATGGAGTCAAGGGAATACTCTATCGGGATAAGAAATTTATATGGCCCCCTGCCTTCATCATGGATTGACACCTATTCATTTTCAAACACCAAGCAGACCCAAGATGACTGGATACATTGCTTTCATGCCACTTTGGGGAAGAGAGGTTCAAGAAGAACGACACAAAAAAACAGTCAAAGAACACTTTAATAAGCTTGGAATACCCAGGGAATATACATCAGAAGTATGGGAGGATTAAGAGGTTTGTTGTGGAGCCAAGACCTACAATGAATAAATTACTAGAAGATAAGGCGAACCCATTGGAAGAATCGTTGATGAAGAAAAAGAATGAGAGGAGGCCAAGAAGAAATTAGAAGAAGAGGAAACAATGAAGGCATTTTTTGCAACTACATCAATGCAATTAGGATAAATGGAGGAAGAAGAGATAGTAATAGAGAAGAAAAGGAGAAAGAAATAAAATATGAACAAGAAAAAGGAATATGTGACAGAGAAGAAAAGAAAAACCAATGAAGCCAAAGCTACGGATAAAGCTAATGCAGCAACGACAATAGCCAAGATAGAAGCCACATAAAAGGAAAATGCTTAGAAAGAAGCAAAGGAAATGACAACAACAGAAGCAACAAGTGAAGTCACGGTAAAGGTAGTCAAGGAAGAATAACATAAGAAAGATGAAGAGGCAAGGAACAATGAAAAAAAACCAATGGACACCAATATAACAAAGATATCAACAACATGCACTAGTGGACATGCTCAATTCGATGGGCTAGGTCTATGGATTTGTACCCCATTCAAGGAAAGCAAAGTTCCCAACCTAAATAAGTTCACATATGATAGGGCCACAAGAAGGATCGTGCAAGGAAAAATAAGGAAAGTGTTGGTCACAGAAGGTAATCCCATATCAGTACTTACACAGACCCCAGTGATGGAAAATGTCAATAAAGATTGAGTCGTCATTGCATATATTGGCACTGCTTTAATGATGACAACAAAAGATAATGTCACGAACCTATACTGCCAAAACCTAGAAAAGGATGCACAAATCAGAGAGCTAGAGGAATATCTTAGATGAGTAAATATTGATGAGGGTAGCCTGCAAGGCTTCAAGGATGGTGTAGAGAAAGCTAGGAAGGAACTAGAAGAGACCATCATAGATGTGTATGCCCACATGCACCTATTATAGGAGACAACAACCACCATTATGGAACAACATAGCCAAGTGGAGGCCAAAAACATTAATTTCAACAATATCCAGGAAAACATAGACGATATTGACAAGTGGATTGTTAAAAATGCAGATGCGCCAATCGAGCTTCCACGTCCCTCAAGCATAGATAGGAAAGTTGATCTCACCTCTCTTGATCGCTTCCATCAGGACGGGTAGAGAGTAAAAAAAGAGACAACTACCTCAATGGTGGTTTTTTCATGACTACACAAAGTGGCACAATACCTAACAATAAAGTGTCGTCTCCCTCCCCTTGAAGAACATGGAAAGACTCTTATCACAGAATAAGTAATAGAGAAAGTACAATAGAGTATAAATCATAGGAATGAGGTAACTGAATTGACCTCCAATGTGACGATAGATTTAATTGAACAACACCTAATTCATCCCACCAAAGTATGCACCATGATCCAAACATTCATGGCTACTCTAGAAAAATATATGCAGATTCTCAACGACAACACAACCATGCATAAGGCCGCTCTCGAGGAATTGGCATACCATCGTGTCATATCACTTTATCATCAATTAGAGATGTGGATTGCATGCATTCAAGATAAAAGAACATAAACAAGGCATAAAATCAAATTTGAATTTGTTATCAACTACATCCTATTTTGTATTTTTCTAACCACCTTTAGTTTTGTCTTTATCCTCACACATGTCAAAAAACTACTAAAGGGAGATGAAAAGTTTTGTGACTTCTTCTTGAGGAACACAAGAAGTCATTTTGGGAGTTAGGAATAATTTAATAAATATAGGAGGAAGCCCATTTAGAAAGGGCTCTTCAAGCATTGTATAGACTCAAGAACTATTTCAAGGAAGCATATTGTGTTAACTAATATTGAGAAGCCCTCAGGGCCAGATTTTGATAGAGAGAAAAACTTATGTGCATTGTTGTTTCGTTGTGAACTATTTCCAATAGAATGTTTGATATCCACATGGGTTGTAAGAACATGCTTTGCTTATAGAATTTGTTGATGCAATAAATGTTAATCTTGCAATTTTGTTATTCTTTCTCATATTTAATGTCCTAAGCACATGAGCTTGTTATGCATGCAGAAATATGATTTAGACTACTCTAGTTATAAAATTGTATGCATGTGTTATCTAACTTTGTACCTTTGTGACAACTATCTGATCAAAATGTTTTACAGATTTTAGTATCACTTCAGCTCACTCAATTATAATAATTTGATCCTAGCTAGGAAATGATAGGTTAGAAATAGATTATATTTATTTTATGCATTTACATAATCTTCATCTACATATTTCATTTGCATGACCATCCACCTTTTCACCCGCACAACCAATAATGGCAGTCGATCTAGAATCTAAATGGATATCCTAAACCAAACAATGCATAGTCTAATTGGGACCATGTGTTGGGGAGTACCCCTTACTATTGCGAGGTATTTCCACCCCGCCAACACCACATTAAATTAATATGATCCTTCATACAATGAATTAATATAAGCATTGCTTTTTTCCTTGGAAAAAAAATTAATATAAGGATTAATTTCTTAAATTCCTTCTTTAGGTGCATTGATTCCAATGTAGAGTTATTATGTTAATTTTTAGATTGCATCGATTTCAACATCAAATTTAATATGATTCTTGTGGTGCATCAATTGAAGCATCAAGTTCTTAAGTTCCTTCTTTAGGTGCATTTATTTCAATGTAGACTTGTTATGTTCTCCCTTACATTGTATTGAATTCAATGTTTTCTTCTATGTTATAGGGTATACATCTAGAGTAAAATATTGAACAAAACAATATCATGTCTCCTCATAATGTTGACATTGAAAAAAAAAAAAGGATAGTGCAAGGATATGTTATGATACATTGAGGGAATGAACCCCATGAACAAATTGAAGAATGAAAAAAACAAGATCACAAACAACATAACTTACAAGGAGTGAGTGAGTCAAAACATATGACTCTTTTACAAAGGGGTAAACAAACTAGACAAAATACCAAACTAAAAAATGTATAATGACATAAACATAGGTATAGAACTATGGAATATTTATTGGGCGAGACTGTGGTTACCGAGAAAAATCACTTGATTGGAGTTGTTAAATGCATCCTTGCAATTAATTGTTTTCCATAGAATATCCCCTTGCTTCTTTTAGCTCTAGCTAGTGTTGCAACGATCAGTATATCTACATCAACAAAGAAATTTATGCTTGATATAAAAATGATATACATCACTGATTTACAAGGGTTGCATTTGATTAGCCTACAAGAGGAGATGAGACATGCCAAATATATTCTTATTAAAGAGAGGAGTTTTATATTTTAGAGTAACAAAAATTGATGCTCAACTTCATCAAGATTTTCTTGAAAATCATCTCTTCCTTTTAGACGGGGGTTAATTATATTGGTTAGTGATTTGGGACAATTTTTTGATTGAGAATATAGTTTTAAGTAAACTACCTATCAATAGAACCAACCTAGATCCACCTTAATCACATAGCTATCAAGCGTTTAGAGGGATAAAATCTGTCAAGAAGAAAACATTTACCTCAAGGAATTTGATCCTTCTCGATGCTTGATAGATCTAGGGTTAATATGGATCTAGGATGGTGAATATAACATTGCATAAAGAGATTTACATGTACTCCCAGAAAAATTCTAGATCATAACCTTCGAGGTATGAGTAACAACTGTAAAGTTGAATGATTCTAGGATCTTACTAGAATGCCTTGATTATTTCACCACTTTGAGGAGGTCATGACCTATGATGTCAAAAAAAATTTGTAAAACTCTATAGGCCAATTTTCCAAACTTGGAGACTTGTCTAATTGCAAAGAATTCATAAATTTAAGAAGTGATTCCTTACGGATTGGCTCCATAAGCTTAGTGTTATCCATGTTCACCATTGTCCTAATATTACTTGAGAGGGATAGCATTTTTTTCCCAAGGAAAAGGGTGTTTGTATTCTAGGTGAAGATAAATACAATCATCGGGTGCATATGCACGATCAAAGAAGTTCGTCCATATGACTTAGAGTGATTTGTTCATCAAGACTTATCAATCCTCTAGACTCATGACTTCACTAGGGAAGTTCACTATATAGCAGTAAGTGTATTACAATCCATGCCGAACGGTGCTATGGAAAAAAGACCTAAAAGAAAAATAATCTAAAATATTAAATAGCTAAACATTTTTATAAGTCATGGATCATGAATTTTCTGTAGACCACTGCTCGCCCTGCATCAAATTCTTGTAGGATGATATGATTTTCAGGTAACATAGCACCTTCTTTAGAGAGCTTGCCCGTTGTTTGATTTAGTTCTATGAATATATGAGAAAAAACAATCTAATCAAATAAACCAGAGATTTCATGAAGTTTATCAACCAACAACCTTAAGTTGGTACTATGTAACTGAACATAACCAGATAAACAATTGACGACTAGGCCAGAGTCTCCAAAAACTCTTGTTACTATATTTATTTGAAATCTAAAATAATTAATAGAAGTGACATGAATAGACGTGACATGTGTACAAATAAGTATTGATGGCCATAATTAACAAGGCTACTAAGTAGCATATACCTACCGAATATAATAATGAAAGTATTGTTTAAGGAGATAGAGAGAGAAGGAGTAGGCATGAAATGACTAGATGGCAGAAATATTTATTACAATAACATTGGGGGAAGTAAAGGCAGCAATAAGACTTCAAAGTTTTTGGCCAATAAGATATCAGATAAATGAGATTTAAAATTTAAAATTAATCATTATTTTTTAAAACTTTAGATAAAGGAGGGTATATTTTATGGTCAACCATGAACTAATAGAAAGTCAAACCTAACTCAACACTATATACCATGCTTATCGGCATGTATAATAAAGACACATGACAAACTGTTTGATTTTTTAATTTTTAATTTTTAAAATTAGTTTTTAAAATCTGACAATTAAGGGCAAAACCACATAAAAATTGTTTAATCATAGTTAACAACCAATCACAAAATAGGAATTTATATTTAGAAAATTTTAAATTTATTTTTCAATTTAAAGAATAATCAATTTAATAGATAAATTTTGGGGGACTTTAGAAAACATTATGACAGAAAGTGAAAAATTGCAAATTATTTAAAAGTCAAAGCACATTTACTACAAAGCAATTACAATATACTCTGCCTTCGACAAGTATAATATTTATAAAAATGTGATGGATATATTGAGAAACAAGTGAGAAACAAAAGATATAAAAGGATCAAGGTTGAAAGGTTGCCTTTGATGGGATTAGTTGAGAAATAATGTAAAGTCAAACTATTATATTTATTATTATTATTTTCAAAGTGAAGGAAAGATGTTGGTATGTAATGAAAAGTTTTGTAAAGGTCTTAATTACATTAATGTGAGGGATATTTTGGTTTAGAATAAGGGGTCCGAGTTGTTTATTTTGGTTGTAATGGTCGAGGAAAAGTTTTTAATCAAACTATATCTTCATTAACAATGAGAAGTTTGGGTGCATGTTCGATGGTACTCGACACCCCCCCCCCCCAAAAAAAAATGTCAAATCAAGTCATTACATGAGAGTTTGTTTATGTAAATAATTGAAATCAAGTTAAGGTGTTGAAGTCATGTTAAATTTGAGAGTTTCTTAAACTCAAGTCACGTGAAATTGTAGTTGAAGTCAATGAGATTGTCAAAGTCAAAGGTAAAGTTATGTAAACCATGATGGTGGTGCATCAATTAAGTTTGCCAATCCAAGGTCATAGGTGGATTGTTGGATGTGACATCACTCCAGTAAGAAACATATTTTTGTATGCATGTGTTGTAGGTGAACCAAGAAGAATACTAAAAGAGAAAAGAGGAATTGGTGGCAAGAAGAATCCCTACAACTATTGAAGCTTGAAAAGTGAGGAGCGGATAAAATCTCAAAGAGAAGTTCTGAGGTGAATAAGGACCATAAACACCAAAAGACCAGGGTCAGAGAAAGAGACAACCTAGGTGAGGTATCTAGCAAGGCGAGAAAGACTTTTTGAGGAATAAGATGTGCATTGAGGCCTGAAGTGAAAGAGAGAGAAGAACGTGAGCACATTGAGGCTCAGAGAAAGGTACAAGAGATTGAGAAAAAACGGCTTATTAGGATGAAAATTCCATAGAAAGGTGAAAGTAAAAGTAGATTTTGGCAAAGATGATACAACCAAAGAAACATGAAAGAATATGGAGGAAAGAGAAGAAGATGCAGAAGACACAGAAGATGAAGACCCCGTGAAACAAGAAGATAGTGAAATAAAGTTGAAGCAAATGGACTCTAGGTCAACGAAAAAGTTTGAAGTAAAGAAAGAAAAGGAATGAAGCAACAACAGAATGACACGGGAAAAGGGAGATGAATACGCAAAGACGAAGAAAGAAGAAGGAAGCAAAGAAAGGTAAGAATAAATAGTATCATGTGTTGATGCAAATAAAGTAAATCCATGGAAAAGGCATCCATAAGAGATTTTTTGGTCCTTATTAAATAATGTTTTGATGAGAAAATGGTCTTGGTCGTATGTTGTAAAATGGCTAGATAGCCTAAGAAGAACATGTATATGAAATTGCATGTACCTGAGTAAAATGTTGATGTAAGCGTGATGAGGCATGTATATCCCCAAAATTTGGTGTAATGAATAGTTTGCGGTAAAATTTTCATTAGAGATAACTTGTTGAAGGAAATGAAGAAGTGGCGAGTCAAGAAGAAAAGCTTGACCATGGGTACAACAGTCTATTTGAGACACTCCACAACTGGCAGAAGATTTGTGGAAGCTCATGACCGGTAGAAACATCGATTTGAGGTATCCAAGGAGATTAAAATTCATGAAAAAGGGACTTGTGTGGTTTAAGAAAATAAAATTGTGAAACAAAAGTTTGTAAGATAGTGGGTAGAGCCAATGAAAGAATGGGTCAGAGGAGCCAATCTACCAAACATGGTAGCAACATTGATGAACTCATGGACATGATCCCATGAAGAAGTCTTTTATTCGTTGGTAGTCTGATGCAAGTACATTGACTGTCAAAGGTTCATACACATGTGGGGGAGTGAAAATGTTGAAGAATGGTTGATGAACCATGTACGAGAAACAATTTCCTAGAGAATCGATAAATACAATGGCCGACAACCCATGTATTATGATGGATGGTAACTTTATTATATGGACTTCAACAATTTTTATGTTTTGCAGGTACAGGATGAAAAATGAAGAAGATTGAGGATGAAAGATTGCATAATATTAAAGACTACGAACAGTGAAGGAAAAGAGCATAGAAGATGAAGATGAAAATGAGACTAGTTCACATGACCAAGTGAAATAGAGAAATAAATGGATCACAAGTATTAGTTAAGGGGTACTATGATGGAATAACTCCTACTTGTGATCATGAATAATCTCTAAATAATATGATGGATTTGTAATAATGTAGACCAATTCTAGAAGTCTACATGAGAATGAGAGATGAGGAGAAATGAGAGAAGTTAGGGATGAAGATCTATTGATAGATTCATGGAGATATTATGGAGATAGTTATGGATATGGTTTGAACTAAATGTATAATTATGATATGATTGTTATGGTCAACTATAGTTGTATAAATGGACCATTTGTACAATAGAAATACACACAGGAATGGTTTATTATTATAATCTTTCCTTCGAAGAGTTTATGGAGTATATATTCATGGTGTCCCTTACTTTGTATGTATGTATATGCATTATTTGTTGGTTTGTTTCCATCAATTATACTTATAATAAGAGAGAAAACCTAGACACTTATCAAATGTTTTGAAAGATGGAACAAACTTGTCTTCAAATAATAATGATTTTTGAGCCAACCAAATACCCCAAAGTAGAAAGTAAGGGAGTGTCCTAACATGTTTCAAATATTTGTTGGATAACCATCCAGAAAAAACATCCAACAATAGTATCCTTATCCCATAATTTTGGGTGACCCAAGCGACCTTCAAACTTCCTCCAAATTTGTTGTGAATAAGAACATGTAAGGAAAATATGTACAATTCTTTCATCACCATTCTTGCATAAAACACAGATACTTGGCCCTTCTAAGTTCCTTTTCCTTAACATCTCCCAAGTCAAAAACTTGTTATTAAGGGCAAGCCACATAAATAAAATAGATTTTGGAGGATATTTTAGCCTACAAAATTTCTTCCACCACCAAACCTCAACATTTGTCCTTGGACCAAAAAGAGCATCATAACCCAACTTGGTTCAATAGTTGCCTCCAACCACATTTCTCCCCCATATAATTTCATCCTCAACATGACCAAGTGTTGGCACGTGGTGGGCAGACCCGGGGTTAATCATTGATAAACCAAAAAAATCCTTAGACACCGGCCCTTTCGGCATCACCTACAAGCAAGTGAAGTCTCACCCGAGGCATCTAGAGGGGCTACAGGAACCAAGTTTCCACAGTGATGAGGCAAAGTGAGGCATTCAACATTACCACACTATGCATTATCCATTCACATATTGTTTGTGCAATTTCCATTACTTAACCGTTAATTATCAGGCAATATACCATGTGCGCGACATTACTCTACTTAACTTTCATGCATTCATCATTAAATTAGGTGTGTATGATCATTAACATCATATATTCAAAATACTAAACATTCACTATCATTGCGCAGTAACCACAAACAGTAACAGATCTATACTAACCATCCATCACATGCGTCAAAAACATAACACACATAAGAAACACATAAAGACACAAGGTTTTAACGTGGTTCACCCCAACTAGGCTACGTCCACAATGGTTGGCTTTTTATTTTATTCATTTGCAATCTCCTTACAACTACGCACTACAATTATAAGAAGATATATCGGTTGACATTACCTAAACCTTCCTAAGTCATTTTGTTGCAGTGCGAGCCTCACTCTCGAAAACCTCAGTCATAACTCAAAACACTCAAACTCTTAGCCAACTTATCCCTCTTACATTCTTAACTATATCCTCTATCCAAAACCCATTACATATTTATAGTTTTCTATTAGGGATTATCTCATTACAACATGATTACAAAGTGGACAAATTGTCCCAAAACTTCCTAACTAACTCTCGTTTCTTACCCGTTGACTCATGATAATGCACTAGCTACTTTCTTTGTGCATTGTTGCTTTGCCAAAATGTCATGTGATCCACTTTTGTGTGATTCCCAAAACTTATCCAAAATAGTGTGCTCCAACAGATCCCCAACACTAACATGTGGCTCGTCCCAAGCCACTTCAGGTCTACTTCCATGTCACCAAAAATTTCTGTAATGTATCCCTGGTCGTTGCAACGTTTTCTCTAACTTGGGTTTCTTGCTACACAATTTCTTCAACCATCTCTGTGGTGATATGAGTCTTCACTTTTTCAACACTTTCTTGGACTGTCTGCTTGACTAGACCTTGAGAAGTTGCCACCTTTTAGGCTTCATCCTACAAAGTCTCGATCTTCTATGTGTGAGCCTATTTCTTTGCCCTTAGCTAATTCATTTATGAGTATATCTTTTAGTTTTATGCCATTATTGTTACCATCTCTGTTGGTGGTAATGTACACATTACTTCCTTAAACTTTTACACCTTGTCCTGCGCAACTTGTAACTTATGGCCAAGCATGTGAAACTCCACATCTTCATTTAGATGTGACCAAGATCCCATGCTTTCTGCGTAAATTTTTGTACATTTTGCTTCTAATCTTATGATATTCTCTAAAGTTGTCATCACCAACTTCTCTCTTTTCTCCCTTTCCTCCGAGGGAGTGCCTAGTATATGTCGTGCTTCTAAGTTGTTGATATTAGTACGGAAGCCCTGAATGGCTTCACTCAGCTTTGTCACATGTTCCTCCAATGGGGATTATTCATCCCTAGGTACTTCTAGAATAATGTTGTACACCCCCTAGACCGCTTATTTCACTCTCCATGCTCGTTGCACGACCTCGTCTCATTCCAACCTAAGTTGGTAATATTTTTCTTGCAATATGTCTTTATCTATGACTGTCTTTGTACACTCCATAAAGGTTAACACTACACAAACTTGAAGTTCCTCTGTCACACTCGTTCGTAATCTGTATAAGACTTCGACCAACAAGTGAGATAACACTAAGTCAATATGACTTAGTTCCTTGACTTGCTCTTTCAATTTTTCCATGGGGAACTCTAAGGCTCCCATCGTTATCTTCATTACTCATCTTTCCCTTTATATGATAGATGTCACCTATTGCACCTCAGTTTTTTGGGTTGTATACTCTACTTTCACTTGTGTTCATGTTTATATTGTTGCAACTTTCATGGTCTCCAAAAATTGTCCCAATGCAAGAATCTATGCTTTCATATATGAATTCCTTTCTTCTTTATGTTTTGTCGCGCACTCAAAAGCTTCATCTGTTGCTTCCTTAATTTGGTCTGCAATCGTTTCCAAGTCATCCTCTATGAGGGATTAAATGGTTGGTTCCCTTACAAATTTCCTTTTCTTGTGTTGTGTGGTTGTTTTCCCTGTGTCTACTTCTTTTCTCTTCTCTCTTGTGTGCGGGACTATCTTTTGTGTTTTTCTGCCTGCACGATTTCCTCTGTCATCCCGTTCTTCATTTTCTTCATCATGTATTTATTTTACCTCGTGGTTTTGTGTCTCTAGTGCTCTATCTCTGTCTCTTGTGTTGGGATCTTCCAATCATCAGCCCATTCTTCCATTATGTGTCCCATCTCTTCCTTAGTTACCCGATATCATGTAGGCATCCATTCCTGACTTGGATACTTCTTGGCTTGAAAATACATATGATGATGCCCTGGCTTAAAGAGTGCAACTATCTTGTATGTTTTTATCACCTATGGTGGTATGTGTGGTGTCCTATGAATGCTTTCCCTAATGGCTTCCTTATAGATGTAGGTATGCCACAAGTTCACATATGTCGCAACCAAACATGGCTTATTAGTCGCTGGAAAAAATTGTGAGTCCTCTAACTCCCTCCATGCCACTAGTGTTATTAATATCAATAACCATGCATAGTCAAACTCCATACATTTTTCTTGTGCTTCCTTGCAATCTTTCTTAAGTCGGTTGACTAGGAAAGTCGTCAAACTCATCTACACGCCTTCGATGCACTTTTTTGTCATTGTTACTGCTGGCAGTTGATCTCTGTGACACTTTCTCAACAATTTGAAAGCTAACGCTTCTATTGCAAAATTGACTCATTCATCGTTGATGCTTTCTACATAGAGTTCGTGCGCTTCTCTGAACATACCAAACTTCTCCTTCATTTTCTATGACAATGCTTTTTCATTGGACCTGTCTGTAAACAATATTGATGGGTCCTCTCCTGTCGTGGGAAACCCTGTGATCCACGCGATCAGATCTGTATCGATCGACACAGGTCTATCCAACCATATGTAACACCCTGTTTCCCCTAGTTTGTAAAAATAATTGGACTGGCCAAGAACTGTGGAAAACTCAGAAATGTGAATATGTGATGTGAATGGACCTTGTGGAAAAGGTCGATGAATGTGAATAATATTATGATTTATATTGCAAGACTGTTGAGAGGGGATATGCTGAAAAAGAGACCACAATGGCTGCAGAGAGGCAGTGGAAGGAACCTAGAAAGGTGGCGTTAACTTCCACCAAAAATCAATACCGTATTTGGACTTCACTGGCCCGGAGAACCAAAAGTAGCTCGCTGGCCCCGAATTAAAATGTCTCGCAGGCTGGTAGGTAGATGGCTCCTCATGAATTAATGAGGGATGGGGAGGTGAACCTCCCATCCGTAGAGCTGACAGGCCTAACCAGCACGAGGGAAATCGCGCCACATGCAACCTCGCAAGAGGATAAGGTGTGGGGGAGAAGCAATTGGGGGCAGACGCGAGGGGAGGAAGAGAACTCTGGAAATATGCAGAGTGGGTGATAGCAGAGAGGAAGGAGAGTAACCTTCGCTTCTGGTCACTGGCAAACAGAGATGCAGTCTCACAACATCGTGGTCTCAGCTTGGGGGTGGCTAGCGGTAAATCCATTGGGAGTCGTTGAGCCTACGGTTGGGTGGAAACGAGCACCCCTCTCAGCAGTTGCATAACCCCTGGTGTTACTTTCTAATAAGTGTTTTGCCTTTGACATCTTGAAATATATGTATGCTAACATTTATGATCATAAGCTGTGAAATTGTGAATGACTTCATTATAAGAATGTATGTATGGTGTCTTGATCAGTACTGGTAGTTGTATGTTTATATGGAAATACTACGTGTGGTTTATGCTCTCTTAAATTGTTGTTTATATGCAAATTGATCTAATTCAAACTTCACGCCTGGTTCTCGGGAGAGAGATACCCTTATCTGCCTTAGATAGTACCCTGGGTAAACCTACCCATAGAGATACCCTCCTTGAAAACATCATCAAGAACCTGGAAGGAGGACGTGAAGGCGCAAGGCCTTAAGAAATCCTTGATAAGGATCAAATCGACGGACGAGAACCCATCGAGAGATCTGTGGTCACTCACGACCATCAGATAAGAAGAAGAAGCTGGAAAGATAAGTACCTTAACCTTGATAGGTGTTAATAGACAGACGAGATTTCGTCGGGAAATCTGTGGTCACTCATGACCGCTAGATTTGGTAGGAGAAAGTAGGATATTAAGTGCCATACCCCTGTGACCTTCTGTGTCTTCGTGGGTAGTGAAGAGATCGGGATCGTAGATCCCCAAGGTCCATGAGAACATCTGGGCCGTTAAATTTTCCCCATCCAGGAATTCGTGGGAGAATGCACAAGTTAGGAACCTGTCTAAACCATCAGATCTCTACTGGAAAACCCGACAGCCATTAGATCTGTCAGGAGATACCTGAGGGTTAAACCCCCAGTGAATAAGGGCGAAAGCCCCGAAATGGATTTGAGTCGTCCGATTAAAGGAGGCCACGTGTTGTAAGATTTCCCATTTCAGGAAATCGGGAGTTGAGAACTTGGGAGTTCTGGTGATGAGAGATCGGGACTTTCCATTGTGGAAACCCAGAGATAAGATCTGTACCGTCCGATTTAAGGAGGCCATGTGTCGTAAGATTTCCCATTTCGAGAAATCGGGAGTCGAGAACTCAGGAGTTCTGGTCATGAGAGATCGGGACTTTCCATTCTAGAAACCCCGAAATAAGATCTGGACCGTCTGATTTAAGGAGGCCACGTGTCGTAAGATTTCCCATTTCAGGAAATTGGGAATCGTGAACTCGGGAGTCCTGGTGACGAGAGATCGGGACTTTCCATGGCGGAAACCCCAAGATAAGATCTGGACCGTACGATTTAAGGAGGCCACGTGTCGTGAGATTTCCCATTTTGGGAAATTGGGAATCGTGAACTCGGGAGTCCTGGTGACGAGAGATCGGGAATTTCCATGGCGGAAACTCTGAGACAGATCTGGACCGTCCGATTTAAGGAGGCTACGTGTCGAGAGATTAACCGCATCGGGAAACCAGGGATCGATAATTCGGGAGTCCCGTGGTCGAGAGTTTGGACTCTCGTGATGATAAATCCCGATGAATGGACGAGATTCTTTTGGAGAATCTCAGGGTCTATAATGACCGTCAGATGTGGGGAAGAGACGTCAACTT
>SNQJ01S0010685.1:27791-64341 GCA_010110895.2 Picea sitchensis | reverse complement strand
CACTCTCAAACATCCTGAAACAATTAATGGTAATGTTAAAAATTTAAGTAAAAGGATAAAAATGAAAGATAAAGGAAATGTCAACTTTTACTTCGTAAATTTAACATTACCATTAGGGAGCGTCCAAGGAGCGCCTAGGGAGCACCCAAGGAGCGTTTAGGGAGCGCGCTCCTAGGATTTGGGAGCATCCCAGGGAGCGTGGTGTTCCCAAAAGGGTAGGGAGCGTCCCAAGGAGCGTTTAGGGAGCGCGCTCCTAGGCTTTGGGAGCATCCCAAGGAGTGTGGTGTTCCCAAAAGGGTAGGGAGCGTCCCAAAACTGCCCGAAGTGCACTCCCTAGACACACACACTTGGAGCGCACTTTCAAGCTTGGGAGCAAGGGGGCCCTCCCGATAACCCTGACCTGCAACAAGGGTTCTTCATTAATTTTTTAATTTTATATGGTTAACTACATGCCCAAATGCTGAGTTTGAAGGGTAAAAAGGAAAGATGATGATAAAAACTAAAAAAAGATCGCTCAGAAATTAAAAATCAGCGAGCAAGAAATTAAAAGACCCTACTTGCCCACTGCTAAAAGAAGAAATCTGTTGAAGGGAAACTTAGAATGCTCCAATCACTGCTCCAATGGTCCAACCATGGGCTGAATGACAATGCTGAGTAATTTCAGTGTTCACATGGGCTGAATGCCCAGTGCCAGTGTCCTCACTCGCGACTACTTAGCGGTTACTCCATTGCTCTCACCTGCGGCGACTTAATCTCTCACGCGCGGGTGCAAACTCTCTCACCTGCGGGTGCAAACTCTCTCACTCGCGGGCTTCTTACTCTCTCACCCGTGGCTGTAAACTCTCTCACCCGCCAGTTGCAAACTGCCAAACCCTCTCGCTTGCCCGTTGCGCGAAGTCTCACGAAAGACTCAAATGGGAAATTGTTCGAAGTCTCACGACCGACTTAATCTCTCATGCACAGGTTATGGAAATGTGAATGTTAAATGAGTTAGATATATGATATAAAAATGAGTTAGCGAGTTAGGTTTAGTTATAGTATATAAAATGAGTTAGGTTTAGTTCATAAATTATTTTATTTTTATATTTTTGTTTTTTAATTTTTAATTTTTGCTTTTTAGTTTTTAATTTTTGTTTTTTAGTTTTTAATTTTTGTTTTTTAAGCCTTATTAGGGAGAAATTCACGGGGGACGCCTAGGAGTCCCAATTTCGGGGGGGGGGCGGACATTCATAAGCCCCCCTTTTCAAGGGGGGATGCCCACATGCACCCTTTTTGGGGAAGCACGTCCCCCACCTTGGGGAGTCGCATCCCCCTACGTTTCCCTGCATCTCCCCAAAAGGGGGACATGGGGAAATGACTCCCTAGGAGCTCCCCCGAAACGAGAGCTTGTGAAATGTGGGGGGTGTTATCGCAGGATTGGTACTTGTGTAAAACCCTCCACAAGACCCCCAAATCTTGCGTAACTATGTAAGAAACTACCATTGTCACCTAAGTAGAATCTTCCTTCGTTTTTGTGATGGAAGAGGTCCACCACAAGAGAGGCTTCCCTAGGGACTTCAAGGGATTGAATAACAAGAAATAGCCAAGCCTACCGCCCCCTATCTTGATCACCTGTTAGTTGGTCTAAGTCAAGGAAAGAGAGAGAGGTTGTAAGGTGATTGTTGTACCTGCCCAAAAAAAGAACATTTTGCAGCATATATTTGACAATTACCAAACTAAGGAATGCAACAATTACCTNCCCCCTATCTTGATCACCTGTTAGTTGGTCTAAGTCAAGGAAAGAGAGAGAGGTTGTAAGGTGATTGTTGTACCTGCCCAAAAAAAGAACATTTTGCAGCATATATTTGACAATTACCAAACTAAGGAATGCAACAATTACCTCTTTAGTCACTAGACAAGTAAAATTGCACTGGCTGTTGCAAATTACAACAATAAACAATTATATAACAGCAATAAATGATTTGCAACATCAGCAAGAAACATTGCTCAAAAACATCACAATTGACCATGAAAATTAAACTAATAGAATATTATCCAATTGCTAGAGGTGATTTCTGAACAAGTTAAGCCACTTATAATTAGGTGTATGCAGCAAATTAAGACAATTTTCAGTGGCTGTAGCAAACTTTTGTAACCGCAGCAATAAATATTGTGAGTTTGCTAGAGTTAGGGTTAGCAATGTTAGTAGAATACTTGAGAGAGTAAGAAAAGTGATTTTAACAACTACTTTTACCACAAGATCACTTCTAGATTAGTGCCGTTGTCATTCTAGGGCCTATGGAGTCTCAAATGAATTAAACTTGAAGATTGATCTAATTGAAACCAAGTGGTAGAGTTTAAACCCTAAGGTGCAAGCACGTTTGGGCCTTAGGCTTTAGACATTGAGGAAAAGGATATCTAGGGTGCAAGCATGTTTGGGCCCTAGATACTGTTTTTCCCTTCTTGTAGCTTCACTTAGGTTAAGGGTCAAATGTCTAGGGCTAAAATCCTAAAGTGCAAACACATTTGGGATTTAGGCTTCTAACCCTAGCGAGGACGCCTCACAAACTTGGACAAATAAAACTTTGTGAGGAAGAGAAGCACTTATGTCTTCCTCTTAGGGTTTCAAGAAAACAAGACTTCTTGCAACAAAATAACAATTTCACCATTTACATCAACAAAAGACAGTAGAATTGCAGAAAATTACTTACTTCATCTAAGAAACCAAGAGCATAAAACCCTAATTGCAGAAATTTCCATCCAAAATGAGCAAAGCATCCACAAGCGAACCTCCTTCAAGCATAGTGCATAAGAGAAAAGACCAAGAATGGCTGAAATAGTGAAAAAGTAGAAGTGTTACCCCACGAAGGCGAGGAAGTGATGATGAGAAATAAAATGCTAGCACTAGTCTTCTTATGTGAGGCTAGCCTAGCGATTTGTCCACATAATATGCCAATATCAAAATAAAAGTGGGACCAACCCCTCATTTATCCTTTACAAATCACTAAAATGAAAAAAATATATCATGAAAGGCCACACATGTGGTGACGTCAAACCTTCTTAGGCTAAGCGAAGGCCTTCAAATGCCACGTGGCATCGTCTGGAAGTAGGGCAATGGAAAAGGTACGCCTCCTCCATCATGATCATGCCAAATCATCACCAATATCCCAAGTGTCCATCAAACCCTAATGCCATGAAACCCTAGAAGATGACATCATGATCATTGGAGGGTGACGTCAAGGATTTTAGGGATTGAGTCCAGGCTGGAGGGAGCTGCATCCCGTCTTTGCATGGTGTCTGGCTGTCTGTTGCCGCAACATCCCTAATCCAGTAAATAATAAGCCTTGGGGTACTCTGCTTAGCTCGTGGGATTTCAACCCATTTGTGTGTCATCATGGACAAATATGCTCAAACCAAGCCCATTTGTTCGTTGTCCAAGGTTCCAAGGATGTGAGAGTTGATGTCTGAAGGTGGTGAGTCACTGGATGACTTGCTGCTCTGCATCACACGTGCCAAAGTCCTGCAATAAAGGCACAACATCCTGGGTACAAGCCTAGGACGTCCCTCAAAGAACCATGTCAAGGCCATCCAAAACAAAGCAGAGTATAAGACAAGGTAAACCAATGTTCAAAAGAGATGTTTGTTCTTAAAACATGCAAAGTAAGCTGTTATTTAAGATTTAATCCATGTAAACAATTCACCTCAGTATCCCCTTCAAGCATCACACTAGCTCGGTGAAGAAATTCGAGGATCCTAAGGCTGCCCAACAGGTCTGCCTTTGACCTCGTTGGGCACTAAGTTTTAGGCACTTTCAAATCTGATTTTACTCACTGTTTAGGACTGTATACTTGCTGTCCAAAAACAACCAACAGATCTGATCTTTACCCTCACAATAACTGCCTTCTAGGAAATGATTTAACGTCTCTTTGAAGCCTCTCTCTAAATGGGTTTCAATAGGATGTTTTGCTGTCCGTTGTTAGCACATTCATTATACTTCAAAACAGAAAATACCCTCTAGAATATTTAACAACTACAAGCTGAAAATACTTAGCAAACATGACAAATGAACACAAGTGTTTTTGGTCAACATGACCCTGGAAAAATGCCCATGGGGAAAACCAGTGAGAGAGATAGATATATTATGGAGATTTGAAAGCAGATGCTACAACAAGTAAATACACAAGGACCTGATACAATCCAAGCTTCTTCTCAAGCTTGCAATGGAGTTCCTCAAAACTTGTGACTGCTAGCCTTTGAACAAAGGTGCCCTTTGCCTTGGTGCGCCCCTCTTCATTTTGCTATGCCTTTGCCTTTTCCTTGACTTGACCTTTGCCTTTGCCTCTTGCCTTGGACCTTGCGCCCTCTTCACAAGTGCACATACTCTCCTTGGCTTGGTGCAGACTTCAACTAAGTGCGCCCCTCCTCTAGCAAAAGCTCCAACACCCAAGCAAATGCGCCACTCCTCTAGTTAGAGCACCAACCCTCTAGAAAGCTCCCTCTCACAAGCAAATACACCTCCTCCCTTTGGAAGCACCCTCCTCTAGCTGGTGTGCCCTTAAGAGTCTATGTGTACTAGACTTGCGTCGCCCATACACAAGGTGCGCCCCTCCTCTAGCTCATGTGCATAGCCTCCATGAATGCCTCTTCTAGGTAGCTTGCACCCTTCTCCACTAGTGCGCCTCCTTTGCCTTCTCCAAACCCTCACTCCCTACCCTCCTCTTCACTCAACTCTCTCAAGTGACAATGAATCTCTCTTTACCCCTTTTGCCTCCTTTAGCCTCTCTTAGGCCAAACCTAGAAGATCAAGGGCCTAGATTAGATCTAGCCCAAGTCTAATCAACGAATGAGATTGCATCTCATAAATCTCATTTGGAAACCCACTTTGACTTAAGTTTCCATAGTTCGCTTTATGTTAATTAATTCACTTTACTCCAGTGAATTAAATGTCACTTTAGACTTAAGTGACTAATTTCTCTTTATGACTTAAGTGAATAAAGTAAATGTGAAATTAGAACATAAAGTAATAGCATGAGGGTAATAGTCTCCCCCTTTGTATTTAGAGACTCACAAACACAAGGGGACCACTTTCCTTGGTACCCAAATCTCAACACCTGAGACCTCATGTGAGTTGGCAAGTTTAAGTATGGGAGGGCCTTCATCCAACCCTATTAGGTGTGCCAACCTAGACAAGAAATAAAGGACCCAGGTAGACAGATAGGCCCTGAGGGAAGCAGGAAATAAAGAAACCCTTAAATAGTAAGTGTGATAGTGATGTGGATTAGGGCTTACTTCATGGCTTATGGTGTCATTAAATCCATTTCTATGGGCGCCTTTGTAGAGGGAGTGCTTGCTGCTTGAGATATCGTTTCCTCGGTACTTTTTGCATTCCGAACCCCCCTTAATTTGCCTTTTGATACCCAACTATCATTTGCAAGTCCCGTTTAAAGGTTTCAAGCTTCATTCTTTCATTTTTTACTGGGCTATAGTCCTTTATAATTGTGCATTCATTCGTATCAACACATGGGTGATTACCGTTAGAGGGGGTAGAGCTCAAGTTGGCCCGTGGCTTTTATGGTGGCCTTTATCATTGATAGCATAACATATATATAGAGCAGCTGCATCAATCTCTGGGCCTTCAACCACTTCTTATCATGAGAGAGTGGAACATAACCCATTACCGAAGTTCAGTACACTATGAGATGCTCTAGGATGGAAAGAGTTAAGTATGGTGGGGAACAACACATTACCCTTGTGAGGGCCCCCCAGTAGTACCCCTTTTCTCGGGGCAGTGACAACACGAGACTAGGGCATAGAAGCTGACCACCGAGATAAGATAAGATAAGATAATTTTATTAATGTCCGACTAATGACCACAAAAGTAGGTCAAAGGCACTGTGGAGTACAATGATGTCAATACAATGCAGGAGTAGCAAAAGGTCTCCTATAAAAGGCGAGATGCAGAAAGTAGAGTGCAAAAAGGTAGACTAGTAGAGAGTGAGATCTACTCAGAGGCATGAAGAATCCTCGACCCCGAGTTCAAAGACCTGCTCCGATGAAGAGATGTATCGTAGAAGATCTATGGACAAGTGGAACCAGAAGAAAGGAAGTAGGTCTGTCATGGAATTGACTTATTTCTCCTACCATCTGAGGCCAAATGAAGAAAACTGAGTATAGTTGTGTAGAAATTAATGACAAAATCAACACAATAATTTTGTCATACACTTGGCAAAAAATTGATTTCAGTCTTAAATGAAAATAACCCACATCACAGCTATACTTCATAAGCTAAAACACATATTACTAAGCAAAATTGCAATGGAAAAAAACAATGAACAACAGTCACAAATCCATGTGTACACCCAGAAATTTAGGCAATCAGCTAGGGAAAACCCCAGTGTGGGAAACCCAACGAGAGATATTTTATTCAGCTTTAGGAAAGTTATATCAGCAGCAGAAATACAATTTTTCCAGCAAGAGAAATCACTTACAACCACACAAAATTGCCCCCACAATCTACTGTCTTGGAAAACGTGCCCAATGAGCTGTACGGCCTGTATGGCCCAGCTGAAACAACAAACAGAAAATTGTGCCACGTCCCTACTGTATGGAAAACACCCAAAATCGCCCCCAGCAACAAAGAAAAATACTAAACATGTGCCTCGGTTTGCGTGTAGCAAGGCTGCCTCAAAAACAATATCCTTTTCCTCTGCTGTACGAACTGTACGGATCCGTACAGTACGGCCTCCAAATCAGCAGCAAGCTCCAACACTTCTTCACAACAAAATATCTTGGGATTTGTGCCCAATCTCCCTTGGGAAAAGCACCCAGTTTTGCTGCCCTTTTCTGTTCAAGCTATCTTTCAAAAATTCTCTCGAAAACATGTCTTGCACACTGCCCTAGGTTCACTCTTAAAGCTGAAAATGAATTTTCACATCTAAATGTCTTTTCACCATCCCCATCCCTAGATCTAATGACCAAGATCTAATCTTGCCTTTACAACATCAAGGGACATGATTCATTCCCTCCAAAATGAATCACTTAAAATATTAAAGTACAATTTCACTTTATTACATAAGTGCACTTTATGAAATAAAGTCACTTTAATATTAGAAGATTACTTTACAAAAAGTCACTTTAAATGAAAGAGCCACTTTATTACAACTTTATAAAAGCCTATTACAAAGTCAAGTGCCCAGGAGTGTAAATGTGAGGTTACTCCGGCATACAAGACACAACATGCGGAGTACCTCTCGAGCTACAAAAAGATAACAGTCCCTCTTAGTGAGGGATATACTCGTTGCCATCACCATCATCCGTTCCCATCACACTGTTTGCAGTAGGAGCTCCCTTTAAACCTAGAGCCAACCTCAACACCTGCAAAAAACTCGAACCAGAAGACATCCTCCTGACAGCTACCCTGAACCCTGAGCTCCTATGAGAGTCCATCCTCCCACTCTGAGCTTCTGTTCGCTCACACCAGCTGAGCCTCCTGTTGGTGCTCTGAGGAGACTCCCTCTCTTCCCTCAGAATTCAAGATTGAACCTTTGATATCACTGCAGTCTTAGGAGGCTCCTGCTCCTCATCCGACTCTGAATCATAACCTGTAGGTTGTCCTCGCACCATGTACAACCTATCCATCCGATCACCAATCAGTTGTGGTTCTACCGGATCCACTCCCTCCCTGTAGATAAATACATGTCCCCTCTTGAACAATGTAGAATATCTAGCGTCTTCCAAGGCTGAGACCGAGAGCAGGTGAACCCTCAACCCTGGAACAAACATAACTCCATCAACCTCTAGGAATCCTCCATACTCAAGTCAGCATTTAATCCTTCCAACTCCACGTACAACTCGTGCCATACCTCCTTCACTCTCCACCAGTCGACCATGACTTGTCTCTGTGATATTGAGGAATATACGCTATATTCCTGTCATGTGACAAGAGGCTCCACTATCAACAATCCATCTGCTGTCACGAACAAATCCAACACTATCGACACTGGATACTAGAGTGACCAAAGAAAATTCCATATCAACATGGATGAAAAGTCATCCATAGCTGCTGTTGTTGTTGAAATATGCCCTTCCTGTTCTTTCTTCTTCTTCTCGGGACACTGAGAAGCAAGGTGCCCCAACTAGTTACAACAGTAACATTTGACTTTACTCAAGTCCTTCCCATAACTCCCTTTCTTCTTCCCTTTGCCCTTTTGCTGCAAGAGTAACATCCTCATCAGCTCTGTCTTCCTTCTGTCCACTACTTTGAGATCCCATCTGTATCTCCTCCTGAGTGAAGTCGTCCCACATTCTACTCCAATCTGGAAAATTCTCTCGACCCACCACGCACTTCACGAAGACATCCCACTTCTTTGTGAAGCCTTTCAAGGCTATCCTTCCCAACTCTGGTTCTGAGATGGCCTCCCTTACTGCAGCTAACTCGTCCTTAACTTGAGCTATCCGGGTAAGATAGGATGCAACATCCTCACCCTTAGCCATCTTCGTGTCATGCAGTTTATCCTTCAAGGCCATCTTCCGGTTTTCATTCTTAGCCTCATACAAATTTTTCAATGCATCCCATATCTCTTTGGTTGTCTTCTTCTCAGCGAAGTGTGGGATAAGTGGGTCCTTTACTCCATCCAGAATGATCCTCTCTGCTTTGGCCTCTTTAACCTCATGTATGTCCAAGGCAACAAGATCAACAAAGGGAATAATAACCACAATGCTGACAAAGTTCCTTCTCCCTGAGAACAACAATCATCCTGACCTTCCACTGCAAATAGTTGGAAACGCCTTCCAACCGATCTTCAAATCTGATACATGCAACCATCTTTGTCCTATGGAAAACAAATAACCACGTTTCCCCCTTTATCCTTGCCAAAAATAACACTGCTCACTGTACTTAGAGCCCAAGCTCTGATACCATGTAGAAATTAAATGACAAAATCAGCACAATAATTTTGTCATACACTTAGCAAAAAATTGATTTCAGTCTTAAATGAAAATAACCCACATCACAGCTATACTTCATAAGCTGAAACACACATTACTAAGCAAAATTGCAGCGGAAAACAACAATGAACAACAATCACAAATCCATGTGTACACCCAGAAATTTAGGCAACCAGCCAGGGAAAACCCTAGTGTGGGGAAACCCAACGAGAGATATTTTGTTCAGCTTCAGGAAAGTTATATCAACAGCAGAAATACAATTTTTCCAGCAAGAGAAATCACTTACAGCCACACAAAACTGCCCCCCCAATCTGCTGTCTTCGAAAACGTGCCCAATGAGCTGTATGGCCTGTACGACCCAGCTGAAACAACACACAGAAAATTGTGTCGCATCCCTACTGTTCGGACAACACCCAAAATCACCCCCAGCAGCAAAGAAAAATACTAAATAGGTGCCTCGGTTTGCGTGTAGCTAGGCTGCCTAAAAAACAACGCCCTTTTCCTCTGCTGTACGAATTGTACTGATCCGTACAGTACAGCCTCCAAATCAACAGCAAGCTCCAACACTTCCTCACAGCAAAATATCTTGGGATTTGTGCCCAATCTCCCTTGGGAAAAGCGCCCAGTTTTGCTGCCCTTTCCTCTTCAAGCTATCTCTCAAAAATTCTCTCGAAAACATGTCTTGCACACTGCCCTAGGTTCACTTTTAAAGCTGAAAATGACTTTTCACATCTAAATGTCTTTTCACCTTCCCCATCCCTAGATGTAATGGCCAAGATCTAATCTTGCCTTTACAAGATCAAGGGACATGATTCATTCCCTCCAAAATGAATCACTTAAAATATTAAAGTACAATTTCACTTTATTACAAGTGCACTTTATGAAATAAAGTCACTTTAATATTAGAAGATTACTTTACAAAAGGTTACTTTAAATAAAAGAGCCATTTTATTACAACTTTATAAAAGCCTATTACATACAAGACACAACATGTGGAGTACCTCCTAAGCTACAAAAATCTAAGAAGTTGGGTGCCTTGAGGGGGAACTAGTGGGGTGCCTGGATTGTCCGCTACGTCGCTGACTGGTAGAGGTAGTGCACCAACAAGTTTCTGGGGGATCACATCCGTCTCCTGGGAAGGGATCTGGTTTGGTCATGCTACCGAAATCTCGTGGGATGAGGTCCCACAGGTCTGCATTGATTTGGAGTTTAAGGTTGCGCTGGTGTCGGTCTGTCGCTTAGTGCCCCTTCCTGAGGGTAGCACCGTGAAGAAGGAGGTGACCCGCCGAGTAGGGTTTGGTCTTGTAGGTGAAACAAGGCAATTGACACAATTTCCCAAGCCAATGATCCATTATCCAATTTTAACCAAATATCCTCATCTGCATCCCCAACAAATTAAGCACAACACTTCGCATGAAAGAAGGACTAACATAGCTCATGGTGACACTGACTTACCATCTTCCATACACTAGGTTGCTTGGATGTGATGAGCCTTGGTTGACCTGTGGCTATAAAGGTAAATGAGGGGGGCAGCTGGGCTGCCATCTGTGGACATGCTGATCATATTCATGGTTAGGATCATTGTCTCCATTGCGGGCCACGAGACATGATCTCCTCTAGTTAACCCTAGGCATGGGTAGGTAACATCTGGCTCCAACATGGGGACATGTGTTCATCATAGAGCACATGAGAACCTCAACATCTCTGGTTGTCCAAGACCTGTAATCTCTTGTCCACTTCAAAGTTCAAGCAACACACTTTAGAAGTATCAATCGGTGGATGTGATCCACTAGAGTTGGTGATAAATCCAAATCATGCTGAATATAAACTTTTTCACTAAACTATAAATGATAAAGGAATAATATATAGTAATCAAATGTAAGTTCCTAACATGTATGCATTATATACAAGTGAAATGGAATATATACAAGAAGATGCATCACTACATTAGCATGAATGCATGATGCAAGATATATACAAATGAAATGCAAGATGCAAATGCCCTACTTAAACTATGCTACAAGGTTAGATTCCGTCAGGTAAGTAGGGCTTGAGAAGGTAGCCATTAATCGGTAACAATAGCTTCTCCCCTTCAAGTGTAACCAAGTTAAAGGAGTTGATACCAACTTTGCTCTCAATTTGGTAGGGTCTGGTCTATAAACTATCAAACTTCTTATGCATTCTTGGTTTCTACTTCCTCTTGTCCCATATGAGTACTTGGTCTCCTTCCTTAAAATTCCTTTGTTTTGCTTTGTGATCAAATGTTTCCTTAATCTTCTCTTGGTTATGCGCCATTTGATCCTGTTATCGCACAGTTTGTACTTGGAAAGATAAAACAAACTGACGCAACGGGAGACTATCCTATCACTATCACCTTAATAGGATATCCCTTTCTATCTAGGGTGGTAGGCCCAGGGGAGACGTCCTCGGTGACCTGGGGTTTTGAGAAGGCAAAGGTTTAAAGCTAAGTAAAGGTTTTCCTCTCACAAGTCACCACTGATCAGAAAGTTCGGCTAAACAACCAATAAAGATAGCAATAACTAGAAATGCACCTGCCCGGAACAAAGCAACAAGAAACTATATATTTGCAAGATCACTTGTTGGTTAGTACTTCATATGATTGGAGACTTTATGAAATAAAGCAATTGACTAATAATATTGATGAAGCAAATCAATGATGTATAGTAGCAATGATCACAATATGTTACTTCACAATAAATGCTTTTAAAAGGCTTCAATATGAAAAAAAATGATTTATCATCAATGTTACAATACCAACATTCATTAGAAAGCATTAGCCAATCTTTCAATTGCTTAAAGAAGACTAAATGCTGCAAAGTATAACTATAAATCAAATGGATAATGGAAGCATTAGGGTTAGTAGGTTAGGGTTAGAAGATATTAGTAGTTGTTTAAAGAGTTTGGAGGTTGTGATCAAAATACTCAAACAAGAAGTCTAAGACTAGTGCATTCATAGCGCAAATGGAGTCAACAAGTAGTAGCAAGAGTTGAAGGAACAATATGATAGGGTTGAAGACAAGAGAATTTGATGGTGAAGTGTTGGTAAGCCAAGGCTTCAACCATCAAACCCTAGGGGAAACGACTTACTAAGGTGTAGGCAACCTTAGGCCTTAGCACGTTTTCCTCCTTTAGCTCAATGACAAGATAAAATCGGCTTGGATGGAGAGCAAGAAATGGGGTGTTGCAATGGCAAGGCCCTAGCAATGTCTCCAACACAAAAAATGGCTCCTTGGCATAATCTAGTAGGGAATTAAAATAAGGACACCAACATGTGCTTATTTCCTAGGGTTTATTCCAACAATTTCATTAACAAAATGCAAGTAAAATACTATAACCATTCAAGTAATGGAAGGATTGCATAAATTCACTTACATTTACCATTCATTCATCAAGCCAAACCGTAATTGTAAACCTTTCGCCAAGAAAAATGCGAAAATCACCAAAAAGAGCCTCCTTCAACAAGTGCGCACTAGTATTTCAGCCAAAAAACCCTAAAGGAGGGCGCAAATTTCAGACCTCACAGAAGTGTGAGTGAAAGATGATGAATAAAAGAGAGTTTTAGCTCTCTTACTTATACCATACCAATGACCTTAATTAAATTTTAGGTCACAAAAGTCCGACAAGGCCAAAAATACATAATAATACTGTTTTACATTAAATGTCATGATAAAACCCTAAATCAAGCATAAATGAAGACGTCATGCTCTTTTAGGATGACGTTAGCCCCTTTTAGGGCAATGTTGGCCTCCTGGAGCAAAACGTTAGGCCCCCTTGGGCCTCCGGAAGCTGCCACATGTGCCACAACTGCCTCCCAAAACCTCCACAAGCACTGGATGACGTCATGAGTGTCCTGGGTGACGTCATGGGCCTTCCAAGGCCAACGTCCTGGTGGAAAGGGCACAAACCCCTGTGTACAAGCCTGCTAAGATGCCTTTGGTGGAACGTCTTCCTCTTCTTTGGTGCAAATCCTCTGATCTGTCTCTGCCCCCTGCTGGGGTCTCAACATCCATCTGGTGGGCTTTCAGCCCCATGGAGGTCCGAACTAGTCATCTCCCCATGTGTACCTGTCCATCGGGTATGATCTTGCACATCAACAGATATGCCCTCCATGGGCTCATAAGTCACAAGGATCATAGCAATGTCAATCACATCTAATCATCAATTTTATTAAACATGTGCATAAAACCCCTTTTACCCGGACAAGTGCTCAAAGACATTATACTAATCTGCAAGCCAAGTTTGGAGGAAGTGATAGGGTGTCCTATTGGGCTAATGCTCACTGGATGTGGGATGTTTTCGGGAGAAATCAAATCCAAGCCATGTGAGTGGATGAGGTGGATAAGGGATGTCTGGGCAAGGGGTTCAGTGATAGTAGGGAAATGCATGGCTCACCTGTGGGTGCCTCTGTAGAGGGTGAGCTGCANATGTGAGTGGATGAGGTTGTAAGGGATGTCTAGACAAGGGGTGCAGTGATAGCAGGGAAATGCATGGCTTACCTGTGGGTGCCTCTATAGAGAGTGAGTTGCACCTGTCATGGATGCAAATATTTCCAAGCCCATTCATGCCTTTTATCTTTATTCTTATTGCTTTTTCTTTCAAGAAGCTAATCAGGGGACATTGCCCTGGCGTGGTGACCAATGGTGGCAATGTTACCCACAAGCATTTCACGGAAATGAGAAGGTTGGCTCATGATGAGACCGCCTTTCTCTTGGATATGCCACCAAGAGCCACTACCCTGACATGGTAACCAACTGCTAGTAGTGTCATACCGCTAGATACCCATGGACCTAATAGGTTGGCTCGTGATGAGACCCCCTATCCTCTGACTAGGCCTTGTTTTATTATTTTTTATGGGTCCCTCTGTTTCTTGCTGAGAAACCTTTTACTGCTTTTTCGGGGATCCTTGGGCGAAGCATCTCGAGGTTTCATTTTTAGGCTTTTATCTTTTGCCAGCTGCTTTACCCTCTGGGCCTTTAGCCCCTTCTACCCACAAGGTAAGGTACAACCCTTAAATATTTGGCCAACCTAATGTCCATACCAGTGTGATGGGATGGATGAACGGGAGAAAGATGGAAAGTGGTAAGTATGGTGGGAGCTGACGATGGCTTCTCATGAATCCCCCCAGTGGCAACTCAAAACCTACGAGCACAAGCTTACTAGGGCATCCTGTCTACCCCCAGATATGGTTAAGTGGATAGTTATAAGATCCAAGCCCCCGTTAGAAACAAAAAGAACTGAATGCACATATTCAAAGGTTTTGAGGATCAGAGTGACACATACCATGATACCTGAACTCATTACCTCATGGAGCAAGATCCATTTCTGCTACAGGACCAGGCCGAGGTGATGGATGCTGCTGCTGCTGACAAAGTGGAGGCCTTGAAGAGAAGAAAAGATGGGCCCTCCAGGGGCATGCTCAAGCCGATTTGGCTCTCGGTACTCCATGTCTAAGACCTGTGGGCCTCGAGACATAATCTCCCTAGTTATCCCTAAATTGGGGGATAACAGATCCAAAGAACCCCTCCTGGATTCATCTAGTTCTATCAATTGGTCAATTCTTCCTTGCAGAGGCCCATTGTCAGTCATGTATTGCTGTGCAAATCGAAGGGTAGGAATTTGGAGTTTGATGGGCAGTTTGGCTTCCAATCTGTATACTAAGTCGAACAGGGTTTTTCCTGTGGAAGTCTTGGTCGTGATGCAGTCTCTCCATAAAGCATACTTGATCTTGCTATCCCAAGCCTTCTTGTTTTCTCCTACAATCTTCTTGACAATATTCATCAGATTCTTATTACTTGATTCTGCCAGTCCATTTCCTTGGGGACAGTAGTTGGAAGAATGAGATAAGACAATCCCATACTTGAAGCAAAATTTTGCCAAAGCAAGGGAGCTAAAGGCCTTAGCATTGTCGGTAGTGATCTTGGCAGGAAAGCCGAACCTTGTTATTATCCTATCCTTAAGAAAGTTCATGACGACTTCCTCATTTGCCTTTTTTGTTGGGATGGCCTCTACCCACCTAGTGAAATAGTCTGTAGCTGTCAAAACCCAACAATATCCATTGCTGGAGTTATCCTGAAATTCACCAATGAAATCTAAACCCCATTGAAATCTAAACCCCATTGCTGAAAAGGAGCTTCACCAATGATTGGTTTCAAAGGTAACGCAGGGAGTCGTTGTTTTCCTGTGAAGAATTGACAAGGCTGGCGAGACCTGGCACAACGATGGGTATTAGTGAACAATGTAGGCCAGTAATATCCAACTCTTAAGATCTTATGGGCAGTGGTGCGGGAAACGAAGTGACCTCCGCAATATCTTGAATGGAGTTCCTTAATCAATCGGTTAGCTTAATCTTTGTTCACACATCTAAGGATAATTCCATCGGGGTTCCTCCAACCTAGGCCATCTTGGGTCAAGCAACATTTCATAGCTTTTAGCTTCAACATCTCTTCTTGTGATCTACCAAGTGGTTAGGGCATGAAAGATTCTTCAAGTAGTAGATAATGTCAACATACCATTCATCATGTTCTAGCTCACTCATTATCACGTTAACTTGTTCATTTTCTCCCATCTGTATGGCTTCTTCACTACTTTCAGTCAACATCTGGGCTAAGCCTTGTCCTTTGATAATCTTAGTGGGTTTGATCTCTAAGTCATATTCTTGAATTTTCGACATCCACTTTCCTCTAGTCCCAAGGCAATCCTGTTGATAAAGAACATCTTTGGTAGCGGGGTAAGGCACATATGATTTGATCTTGTGTACCCGACATAACTTCTAAAGTGCTTAAGGGACTTGACAAGGTCATAGGTTTGCTTCTCGGTGATTGAGTAATTTAATTCAACATCCTAAGGGCTTTGCTCATGAAGGCGATGGGTTGTTCATAGTCGTCCTTGTTCTTTTGCATTAACACTCCGACTATAGTGTCTTGAGAGGCAAATGAGAAAATTATAATGTCACGAGAGTAGTCAGGACTAACCAAGACCGGTGTCGTAGTGATTGCTTCCTTAATATCTTCGAAGGAACTTAAGCTATCGTTATCCCATCTGAAAGCGTAATCCTTTCTTAGCAAAGCATTCATTGGCTTAAGCTTCCCAACGAAGTTCGGGATGAACCGTCTTATAAAGTTGATCTTGCCAAAGAATGATTGCAACGATTTCTTGTTAGTAGGTGGCCGGATGTTCTTGATAGACTCAACTCTTTCGGGATCCATGGAAATACCTTCTTTTGAGACCATGTGTCCTAACAACTTTCTTTTATCGATACCGAAGATTGACTTCTTAGGGTCAAGGCAAAATGCCATACTTCCTACAATGCTTAAATATCGTCCTAAGGTGTGATATATGTGCATTCCTTTCCTAGGATACAACTGTCAAATCATCTTGGTATATTTCTATGATCTTCTCTATCAAATCTTTGAAGGAAAAATCCAAAAAATCCATTGCTCTTTGGACAGTAGATCTGATGTTCATGAGATCGAAAGGAATTATTAAGTACATGAAGTTTCCCCAAGGGGTGGTGAATGTCGTCTTAAGTTGATCCTCCCTTTTTACCAAAACCTGGTTATAGCCTGGAAAACCATCCAACATAGACATCATCCCAGTACTAGTAACTCTCTGTAGTAAATGTTCCATGTTTGGAAGAGGGTAGTTATCCTTCAACGATAATTGATTGAGGTTCCTAAAGTCAAAACATAGTCTAATGTCTCCGTTCTTTTTTTGGACCACCACCAAGTTGGACATCCAAGGGGAATACCTAATGGGAACTATGATCCCATTGTCAACCATCTTTTGAAGCTCTTTCTGAATTTGGGGCTCTAGCTTTTTCCTGAATGGTTTGGTTCCTTCTACAAGAGGGATGGCACGTTGAATGACATTGCTCCTATAAGCTTTTAGGTCATCGTAAGTCCAAGCAAATATGTCCTTAAACTATTGAATAAGGTCTAGTATACCATCTCTCTCGGCCTTAGTAGTTCCCTTCCCTATCTTTACCATCCTTGGCTCAATCGCTGAGCCTATGTTAAGCTCAAAAAAATTATCGAATTGTTCTACAACATGATTTCCCTTGTACATATCATGTCTGTCAAACATTCGCTCCAAGGGGACACACCCTCTTGGGAGAGTGTTGTTAGGCAAGTTTATAACTTCCAAGTTCATGGAGTTCGTTAGGAACTTTGCTTGGGAATTAGAGAACCCTTTATTGCTTTGCAGAAATTTAAGTATCTGGGCATCATCGTAAAAAACCTACCAATGTTCTAGGTTGTCAGGGACTGATGGTCTAAAGACCACCTCCATTTTGCACAAATCTTGAAAGACCCCTTCACAAGGTTGTAGGGTAGATGTAGAGACAACTACGGTGTCAATAACATAGTTCTTTTCTCTAGGAATAACTTCAATTGATAAGTCATCAAAAAGTTTTATAGTCTCTCGTAACGAATCCCTGTATTTTCTCAATCTTTCGTTTTTCGTAGCAAACTTTAGATTTACTTGGGAAACAATTAGATCAAAATCCCCTATGACCTTTAAGCGTTTTATATTCCTATTAAGGCCTAGGTTGAGTCCTATGAGCAAGGCTTCGTACTCGACAACATTGTTTGTACAATCATACTCGAGCCTATATGAGAAATAGGTGGCCTCCTTGGAGGGCGCTATGAGGACAACTGTAGCTCTTGAACCAGAGTTAGAGTGAGCACCATCGAATTCTAAAGTTCATACCCCACTAACGTCTTGACATTGTTCCATTTGGAGTGCAGGATCAATGGCATAGAAATTTCCCATCTTGTCATCTAAGTAAAATACTTCATCCACGGGACTTTGCAGGGACTCAACTTGGTATCAAACAACAGGTTCTCTATAGAGGGTGACGAAGCTCCCTTCAAGGTGAGGGATGGTAGCATGTGATAAGTCCATCTAAAGGCTACCTCCCATGGTTACAACCCATTCTTTGGATAACAACATTTCCCAAACATCGGGTATATCAATTACTATGAAGTTCATGACAAGGGAAATGTTGGGAAAGGTTGCCAGGTGTTACACACCCATTTGTCACACTTAAGTGTTGCACTTTGCCAAGTGTCACACTTAAGTGTCGTAATTTCATCACCATGTGGGAGTGTTTGTCATAATCCCTAGACATGTTGGAGGGGAAACCTATCATTTGGAGGTCGAAATACTATCTTTCACCTTGAGTTTTTGGCCCTTTTTGAGTTTCATTGCCCCCCTGGCCATATGGAGAGGAGGATGAACCCTTATCATTGCTCCTTGTCCAGTTATAGGGGAGCGATAATCTCGCCCTGTGATCAGTTATGGGGGGTCGATGAAGTGGTTGCAACCATTATGCCTTATTTTGAGAGGTTGTTTTCGAGAGATTTCGGTTGGTTAGAGGTTGGTTTGAGCTACCCTCTATCCAAGGCAAGGTCAATCTTGTCTGTTCATCTAAATCCTCATTTGATCCCATCCTCTCCTCAAAATTATCCTATGGTTGTTATGCCTCAACTTCTATATAATGAAGGCCATTCTTGGGTGAAGGGGAGGAAGAACTTCAGAGTATCATACTGTTGGCCTTGTAACATTCAAGGGGCTAGAAAGGAGAGATGGGGTGGAGGTTGGTTGGCTTGATGGCCTTGTTGCCTAGTCGATTGGGCTGCAGAATGCACTTTTACGAAACCTATCATGCCATCGACATGGGCTTTTGGGGCTGGTCTTGAAGGATTGTTCGACGAACGGGGAGCATTAGAAATGAGATCGTAAAGTGTGTTGGAGTACAAAATATTCTAACTAGCAGGGGAGTACAAAACCCCAAACAATTGCTGAAAGCAAGCCAAAAAGAAAGGCAAAGTTTCCTTTCTTGATTTGCGAAGATGACCATTACACAAAAGACTGCTCCCATTGTGGGGAAGTCACAAAATTTTTGAAGGGAACCTCCCAACCCGCAGTATTAACTGACCCTTTCCAGCATCAACATCAACAAATGGTTGCTCACAATCATGCCCTCCGCAAGGGAGCAATGCAGGTCATCCTCCAAACGGGGATGCTTCCACAAGCGCCCATGTCCTTATGTGCGACGAGACGGTTAGTTTAACAACTAGATCAAAGACATAGGACACACTTCCAGAAAACCCTGCCAACGAAGATGCTATTGACAAGCCCTCCACCTCCAATACTCCTCCACCTTCCGACCCTCTTCAAATAGAGAAGCCTATTTTTGACTCAGTGTTGCACCCGCCTAAGAGCATAATTCGAAAATGGATTTTTAATCCAAGTGCCTGTGCTGCCCAAAACTATAGCATTGTTGAAGATTTGGCACAGGCACCTTGCGCTATGTCGACACTCAAAGTTCTACAGAATTGTTCTAGCCAACGTAGAACCCTGTTGTCGGCTATTGGAGTTGTGGACCCGTCGACATCTAATATTATTATGTTTAACCTGGAGTATTTCAAACCAAGGCTCTCTCACCACCTTGCGTTGCAAATTCACACCATCGTTCATGGGAAGAATATTCATCGTACTATTTTAGATGAAGGAGCCTCAACTTGTGTAATGTCCTTATCTTGTTGGAGAGCCATTGGCTCTCCTAAACTCAACCAATCTCCCACTACCCTTAAAGCGTTTGATGGGCATGGCTTCAAACCTTATGGGCTCTTACACTCTTTAGCTGTGGAGCTGGGGGGCAAAACCGTTTCTATTAACGTAGAAGTGGTCGATGCATCCCTGGACTATAACTTGTTGCTTGGTCGTAGTTGGTTTTATGCGATGACTGTTGTTGCATCTTTGGTCTTTTGTCTCTTGCAGTTCCCTCACCAAGGGAAAATTGTGACCATCGACCAACTCGATCACTACACACACGACATTCATAACAACACTGCTAATAATATCCCTTTCCTGGGACATTTTAATCTTGAGTATGAGAGTGTGGGGGTTGGTCTCCTCAAGGGTTCCTCGCTCATAGGAATTTTTCCCTTGCCTGCCCCTGACCTCCCACATCAAGTTGCCACGATAAACATGCTTTCGGCTATGGTGCAACAAACCCCTACGCAATCCTTTGGTAATACTTAGCCCATCTGATCTTGAATCACTCGGGGACACCATGCCACTTAGTCCAACAGAGACTACATATGATGCGATTCAATCTGCCTCTTACATCCGTATTCTGATGACCACTATCTCGTGGTATCAGATCCATACTCTCTACCATCCTGGCTAGACTCCTCTCTGCCCTCTTTTGATTCTTTTGTATGGACTTTCCCATCAGATGAGTCCATTATGGAGATTTTGAGCCTAGAAGAGTCACCTTGGGAAGATTATCATCATTAGTCATCTTTCCTTCCACATATGGATATGGTAGAGAACAAGATTAAATCCATTGTTCACTAGATATTGTTGAAAACCCTCAATCCCCCATTCTTACTCACGACATTGTATCTGAAGGGAATTTGGGGAACATCACACTTACCATTTCTATTGACATATTGGTGAAACCTGGTATCATGGAACATATTCAACTCGGCCAACATTGTTCACCTGAAGAGATTAAAGCCTATACTGCCTTGTTTAAAGAATTCCACGATGTTTTCGCTTGGAGCTATAAAAAAAATGCCAGGATTGATCCCTCCATTGTTGTTCATGAGATCAAAACCTACCCAGGAGCCAAACCTATCCGACAGAAACTCCGCCCAGTGCACCCCCGAAAGACTGCGACCATTAAGGCGGAAGTCAAAAAACTCTTGAAAGCTAGGTTTATTTACCCTGTACCATTAACAGACTGGGTGTCCAACATCGTTCCAGTTATGAAAAAACAGGGGACTATTAGAGTTTGTGTTGATTACAACGACCTTAACAGAGCTTGTCCCAAAGACAATTATCCTACCCCCTTTGTCGACCAAATCATCGACAATTGTGTTGGAAGTGTCGTCTTTTTGTTTATGGACGGTTTTTCTTGCTACAATCAAATTGATATACTCTTGTCGAGCCAACGCAAGACCGCCTTCATCTTCCCCTGGGGGACATTTGCTTATCGCAAACTACCCTTTGGCCTTAAAAATGCTGGGGCCACTTTCCAGCAGGCCATTTCATATGCCTTTCATGATATCAAGCATATTGTGGATCCTTACCTTGATGATTTACCCGCCTATTCCTCTCATTGAGAGGACCATATTGAGCATCTTAGAGCCATTTTTCTTTGATGCCGCCACTGTAATATTCGCTTGAATCCACACAAGTGCATTTTTGTGTTGAAACCAAAAGACCCATGGGCTTCATTGTCTCCAAAGATGGGATTCGGGTTGTCCCTTAAAAGTTGAGGGTATCTTATCATTACCTCCAAGAACCCTCCACCAACTTCAAAGTTTGCAAGGGAAGGCAAACTTCTTGCGTTGCTTCATCCGTAATTATGCAGAGGTTACCACAAGATTTATGTGTTTGTTGAAAAAGGATGTCCCTTTCATTTGGGATGACCAAGCCCAACGATCGTTTGATGCTCTCAAACATGCATTGACTCATACTCCGTTACTCCATCCCCCCAATTACATGCAAGATTATATCCTTTACCTTGCTGTATCCATTTCCACCATCAGAATGGTGTTGGTTCAAGAGGATGACCACGACCAAGAACATGTGATTGATTACCTAAGTAAGAGCCTCGCAGGCCCTGAAATCAGCTATTCGCACGTTGAGAAGTTGGCTTTGGCAGCTGCCACTGCTGTCCAAAGATTTCGACATTACATCTTGCTTTGCAAAACCTCCATCATTGCTGATTCCAACCCTATGTACCACATATTGACTCGTCAAGTCCTGGGGGGTAAACACTGATGATGGATCATTATTCTCCAAGAATTCGATCTGGAATTTGCCAAATCCAAATCAAAGAAATCATTGGTTTTCGCTGAGCTTATGTGTGACCTTCCCCGTACTGATAAAGAAACCGAGCCCATTGAATCTCTTCCTGATGAGTCATTGTTCCTCATTAGCACATCTGACCCATGGTATGGAGACATCACTCTGTATCTCCAAACCCAATGCTTTCGGCCTGAGCTATCTTGCAAAGATCGTGGTCGCATTCGCCATCATGCAAAACACTACCTCATCATTGGCGACACTTTATATCGCTGCGATATCGAATCTATATTACGACAATGTTTAACTCAAGAAGAAGCCGAACGTGTTCTTAATGACTGTCACTTGGGAGCATGTGGAGGTCATCTTTATGGGATGGCTATAGCCCAATTGTTTTTGCGCGCGGGGTATTTCTGGCCCTCGATCTTCAAACACTGTATAAAAGCCGTTAAGAAATGCCCTCCTTGTCAAGCTTTTCATCCTAAAACGCGCTCTCCTCTCGCTCCACTTCATACAGTAATTGCCGTCGGCCCTTTCACAAAATGGGGCATTGACTCTATGCAGTGTAAGCCTACCTCGGTCGGGGGGCATGATTATATTATAGTCGCAGTTGACTACTTCACCAAATGGGTCGAGGATATGCCTACATTCATAAACAATGGTAGAACTGCTGCCTTATTCGTATTCAACCACATTATAACCAGATTTGAAGTCTCGCAAGCCATCGTCACTGATCATGACCCACACTTTCTAAACCATATGATGGTTGAGTTAAGCGCCAAACCGAGTTTTTTTCCATGAAAACTCATCCCCATATTACCCCCAAGCAAATGGACAAGTAGAGGCCATTATTAAGGTCTTGAAAACCATGATCCGACAGATGGTGGGGACACAAATTGAATTGACACTTGAAAATTTTCTCAACACTTTAGGCTTATAGGACTTTCTTTAAAACTGCCACCGGGTTTACACCATTCCAATTGGTTTATGGCCAAGAGGAAGGCCTACCTATTGAATGCGGAATTCCATCGCTTAAACTTGCCATTGAACTCATGCCAAACACCTCTATCGAGGAAGAATGGTTCTTGTACTTTACAAAACTTGATGAGATTCGTCGTGTTGCTGCTCTCGCCAATGAGACACATACAAAGCGCATCAAGACGCAATACGACAAATTCGTTCGATCTTGTGTCTTTGACGAAGGTGACCTAGTTTCAGTCTATGACCAAGACCACGATAAGCTGGGGGCAAGTAAGTTAGAACCCATGTGGCACGACCCTTACATTATAAAACGAGCACTACAAAATGGTGCTTATGAGTTGGTTGATTATGATGGAACCCCATTGAAAGAGCCATAGAATGGGCTCTGTTATTGCACAGTTGTAGCTAGGATAAAAGGCTATAAGATAGAAGGCCAAACTGGCGTAACATGAACTAATCCCACCCAATGTCACCACAATGGGATGGTTCTTTCTCTTTAGGGAGGTTAGGCCCAGGGGAGACGTCCCCGGTGACCTGGGGTTTTGAAGAGGCAAAGGCTAATAAGATAAAGATAAGGTTTTCCCCCTTCACAAGTCACCACCCAAACAGATAGTCCGACCAAAGGCCAATTTAAAAAGTAAAACCCCCAAAGAAGTGTACCTGCTTGGAACAAAGCAACAACAAACTGATATATGCAAGCTATTTCAATGGCTTAGTACTTTATAAGACTATCTGATAAACACATATAAGCAATTAACAATAAATGTTGACGAAGTCAATGTTTATCAATATCAATGAAAAGTTATAACACTTCACCAATAAATATGGAACAATGTAGCATTCAATGTAACCAATCAACACCTTATTCCAATTAATGCCTAAACCACCATACAATTTATGCCAAGATAGAAACATTTAACTAAAGAGATTAATAGCAGGGATGGCATGACAACACTTGGGGTTAGTAATTTAGTTAGGGTTAGTGTAGTTGGGTTTGGGGAAATTCAAGGAGTTTTGAGAGTGTTGTAATCAAGTTTCACTTCAGCGTTGGAGGACTTTAGATCGGTGCCTTTGAGGGTAAATGGAGTCAAAAGAAGAAAGGGCGGAAGGCTTGAAGGGAGGAAGGCTAAGGACTAGAGGGAAGAGTTGCAGTCTTTATGGCGGCCTCAGAATCAAAACATTAGGGGAGAGAGGCTCACTCGGTGTTGCTATGGCAAGGCCTGCGTGCTCTCCCTCCTTCCTTGGAGTCAGCTTGGCAAAACGGCAAGCTCAAATGAAGCACAAAATCAAGACAAGAGACTTAGTAGCAGGGGAGAGTGTTGCTATAGCAGGCTCTTTCATCAAACCCTAAAGAAAAGGGCCCTAAAGGAAAAACTGACCCTAGTGTAAGATAACCTAGAGGACGTCTTCTTCCTCTTGAATTCTAAATAGTACGACTAGCAAAGGAGAGGGAAAGAGAAAAGGAGTGTAAGCTACATTAGGCTCTTTTTCTTCTTGATAAGTGGAAGTTCTCTCGAGGGACATGAGACAAAGGACCTACTTATTAGCGCTTGTCACCTAGGATTTGATTCAACAAATTATAATATATGCAAGAAAATATGACTACAAACATTCATTTAAGAATTTTCATGAAAAATGCCCACATTCATCAGAAATAACCATTACAAACCCTAGTTGTAACACCTTCTTCAAGAGAAACACCATAGAATGCCAAAAGTTTCCTTCAACAAGTAAGCCTCACTAAATCAGCCAAATACCAAAGATAGGGCACAAATTTCAGACCTCATTATGGAGTGAATGAGTTGTGATGATAAAAGTAAATTAGAAACCCTCAAATATATAGTGTATCAATGACCTAATTTACTTTTTAGGTCATAAAAGGAGCCGACAAGGCCATAATACATAAAATATCTTGTTTTTTACATTAAATGCTAGACTAAAACCTAATCAAGCAAAAAGCAAAAATAAGAAGTCATGGCCCTTCTAGGGTGACGTTACCCATTTTTAGGGAAAATGCATCATCGTGGAGAAAAACGTTAGCCCTCAAGGGGATTCTCCAACATGCCACAAGTGCCAACACTGCCAAATCTACCCCCCAAGACGTCCACAAGGCTGGAATGATCGTCATGGGTGACGTACTAGGCCTTCCAAGGCCAACATAATACTGAAAAGGGGCCATCCCCCCTAGGTCAAGTTGTGCCGGGGTGCCTCTGGTGGAGCGTCCTCTTCTTCTCAGATGCAAAACCTCGATCCAACCTCTACCACATCTACATTGCCAGTGGGGTCTCAACATCCATGGGTGGGTTCTTCAACCCATGATGCAGGCCCAGTCAATGTCTCCCATGGCCGCGATCCAAATGGTACTTGTTAGATTTGGTGCCTTTTGCACATCAAAGGCTAGCACCTCCATGGGCCCATCACGATCCAGGGGACCCTTAGCAATGTCAATCACATCTCATCCATAATATTTTTAAACATATGCATAAAATCCCTAATACATGGAGTTAACTTAACTCAAGGCGTTACACAGAAGCACCCAGTACAAGATTGGAGAAAAGGACGAGGTGTCCTATTGGGCTGAGTATCCCGCGGGGAAAAGGAAAGTTCAGGAAGGGCCCTCATCCCGATACATGTAAGTGGGTGATGTAATTAGGGGATATCAAACATAGGTGCAATGAAGGTCAATGATGCAAAAATGTTACCTATGGATGCCTTTGTAGAAGGTGAGTTATTTTTTATCATGGATGCATTTTTTCGAAGCCATTCTTGCCTTTATTCTTTTATTCTTTCATCTTTCTCCTTTTTTTTTTGTTCAAAAGACTAATCAGGGGACACTTCCTTGGCATGGTGACCCGGTGACAGTGTTACCCACAAGTGTTTCACGGAAATGAGAAGGTTTTTTCGTGATGAGACCCCCTTTCCCATGGCCATGCAACCAGAGGTCCTTGCCTAGTGATGGTAATGAATTTGGTGGCAATGTCATCTGCTAGGTACCATATGGACCTAATGGTGGCTCGTGATGAGACCCCTATCCTTTGGCCGAGTCCTAATAGGCTGGCTCGTGATGAGACCCCCTATCCTTTGACCAGGTCTTGTTTTATTATTTTTCCGGGTCCCTCTTATTTCTTGCTGAGAAGCCTTTTATTGCTTTCTCGGTGATCCCTGGGCGAAGCATCTCGAGGTTTTATTCTTAGGCTCTTATCTTTTACCAGCTTGCTTTTACCTTCTGGGCCTTTAGCCCCTTCTTCCCACGAGATAAGGTGCAATCCTGAAAATAGGTCAACCCAATGCCCGGACCAGGGGAGTGAGACAAGTGAGCGGGAAATAAGATGAAATAGCGGTGCTATGATGGGAGCGGGCGATGGCTTTTCAGAAATCCCGCCAGTGGCAAACCAAAACCTACAGACACAGGCTTGCTAAGGCACCCTGTCACTCCCCCCAAACATGGTCAATTGGGCAAATGTAAGATCCAAGCAATTGTTAGAAATAAAAGGAATCAGATGCATATATTTAAAGGTTTTAATGATCAAAAGTGACACATACCATGATACTCGGACCAATTACCTCACGGAGCAAGAACCTTCTTTGATACAGGACCAGGTCGATGGTGATGGATGCTGCTGCTGTTGACAAGATAAAGATGATAGAAGAAGAAAAGGTGGGCCCTCCAGGGCCATGCTTAGGTCAATCCTGCTCTCGGTACTCCATGTCTAGGACCTGTGGGCCTCGAGACATGATGTCCTAGTTATCCCTAAAAAGTGGGGATAACAGGCTCTACCTGAAAAAGTACTATGCTTACGCTCATCTTGCATTCGTGCTTTGTACATTACTGTACCATAGATTTGGTGTGTTTTGTTGTGGTGTGATTTTTCTTTTGCATGTGAGGTTTTGTTTCACCTATAGCCGCTTATCTCGCTTTGTGCTTGAACGTGCAGATGTTGACGTCCTTTTCCATATACTTTGGATTTGCGGATGGTGCCAGGCGACGTACCCAGAACCTTGCTTCTACATCTTGGGCGGTCTATTCCCCCACTGACGAGTTAGTGTGTTCGGGAGGAGTTTGCCTTAGCCTTGCGACAAATAACGTTGCAGAATATCGTGTCGTAATTGGACTTTTGATCGAGGCTGCGTCTTTTGGCATATCTCACATAATTGTTAGTCTCGACTCTCAACTCATGGTCTCTCAATTGAACCACATTTACTCCATCCGTGATCCTGTATTGCTTCGTCTCGTTGAAAGATCATTCGATTACATTTGATATCTGTTGAAATATTATAACAACGAAGAATATTCCAACTATAATTGAGTTAATATCTTATGGGTCAATCCCCTTTTGTGGATTGATCATGTCGAGACTCATGTATGACGAAATCCCCTTTTGTGGATTGGTCAAACCCTAATTAAATAATGCTAATTGAGAAGTCACCCCCCAGGGCTAATTAAAGTAGTTTTAGCCACGAGTTGAAGAAGTCGGCCCTGCCTAATGAAGAGATACAACCCTAGCACTCCTCGGCTAGTATAAATAAGAGAGGCTAGCGCCTCATTCAGTCACTCACTCAAGTCCCTCATCATCACTCCTCACGATGCACTGGGGGAGTGATGACATCTGGAGGTCGCAAGAGAGCCCTAGTTCAGCTCAAATACACCCTAAACTTGCACAAAATGACATAAAAGCACAATGAAATGAAAGAGCATGATGAGAGGACTAACCTGCTTCAGACGACTCACGAAATGGTCTCCTGGATCTCCCGCAATCAACACTCCAAGATTTGCCCTAAAGAAGAGAAAATTTCAACAAGGCAAAACTAAGAGGTAAAATAGACTAGGTATTTTCACTAGTTGCTCTTTAATTCATTGGAACTCGTTATTTTACTATGTTCATATTGCCTTTTTTCTTCCATCCAAGTTATTTCTTTGAATGTAAACAATATTTGATGGAATTTATGGAGATTTTTGACCTTAGTTCCATCAAGTCATGGCCTACTTGTGCAGGACTTTAGGAGGCAAGACTTTTTCCTTTCCGGTGACCTTGTTTATGAGAGCATGCTTCGTCTTTCTTCAAGCTCATCAAACAACGAAGATTCATCTTTCGAGTGGTAGATTATCCCTTTTTCGGTCTCGTAAGACTAATTATGAAAAATGAATACTCTAGTCAACCTTGGCTAGAAGAGTTTTCCCTTGTATTGTTTTATACTTTTTCAGACTAGGGGGATGAAATTTACGAAAAAGAACACCCTTGGAGTCTTCTTTAAGTTCTTTTCAAACTCTCTAAATGTGAAAAGACCACTGAGTTTACCTTCTTTGGGCTCGTAAAATCATACATTGAAGGAACCATATGGGATCGAACCCCTGCTTCTTTAGGTTCGTTAAACATGTGATGAGGGACTCATCGAAGATGAACTATATTGAGCATCTGTTATCCTCCCCAAGCTCTTTAAAAAACAAAGAGGAACACACGGTTCATGGTGGGGGAAAATGTGAAGGAAGTGGGTCATTTTTTTGGAAAGCATTATGGCAACTGTTTGTTGTTGCCCTTCAACATGGCACATGTTTGTGTCTTGTCTTATAGTTGGGTAATTTGCTTGTCTCTGAGTCATACCAATCCTATGAGTCATTATAATTCTTCGGCCCACCTGAAGAGTACCCCAGTTATCGTCGCACTATGTTTTGGTCTATCTCTCATCGAGTCAATGCTGCGAAGTCATTTGTCGTGCCTCACAATGTTGAAGGGAAGTTTCAACCCAAATCAACCACTCTGCAATATTACCAACCTTTTGTAAAATACAGACATGAAAGAAAGAAAAATGCTAAAAATCACTCAAATACATAATGTTCAAAAGTTATTTATTTAATATTGCTAAGAGAAAAATACACAGTACACATGTTTCACTGAGCAGAGTACGTCCCTGTACTTGGCCGTACGCGTGCTATTGGACTCGGGTTCTATTCATATGCTGAGTAAGGTTTGCTGTAAGTAACCTGTGCTCTGTTTTTGTCATTACAGTCTTCTCTGTGTGCATATATTTGCTGCTAGAGGCCCTAACTCGGTCTGTATGAAATATCTCCTACTGTTTACCCTCCACGGGCTCTCAAGTCACGCCCAGGCTTGACAGACTTGTCATTTTTGAGAGTCTCTCCCCCTCAACCCGATACTTCTTATATCTATGCAAGTTAGGCAGCAATAAAATTGCCTACACTCTCTTTGGTGGGGCCCATGTGGGATCTAGCTGTTGAAATAAAAATGAAAGTTGATTGGGAAATAACCTTTTGGTGTGAACACTTTAACTCTTACTAGATATATTTTTAACACCTTCATCCTTGTGTCAGTTCGTGCTCATTTAATCTATTATCTTACATCACTTTCCTATGTCAGTTTCGTGTCGATGATGGGGGACACATCATGGCCCTCTTTCAACAAGTCTATTCTTGTTGACTTCAACACATTATCTGGGCATTAGACTTAGAAACCAGTTAGTACCTTAGAACCTGCATGCCCCAATGGTAGGTTTCCCCGCTTTCGACAGTAAGTTTACATCATTGGCCTTTGATCGAATGATTCCACGAATGTTCGACTTAAGCTCATTTATTCACATTCGTTGGAATGTACTAGGGCACCTTGGGAGTCATTGTCATCATTGGTGATTTCCCTCGCACTTGTTAACGATATACATCAATGATTAGTAATCTAGTGGTTTCTACCACGTTCGACAACAACACATCTATTCACGTGGCTATAATCGTGCCATTTTGGGATCAGAATGAAGACCCTAGGAACCCCTTAGGCTCCCACCTTTGTTACGTGCCTCATCCAGGTTGCGATGGAGATTTTTGAGTACTTAGAAGATTCCAGTATGGCCATCATGCTGACGATCTCACTGATATATATACTGTCACATAGATCCACTTTGTATTGGTTCGTGGCTACGTTTTTGTCATATCGTAGCTCCACTGTGTATTCTTTGGTGGCTACGACTTGATCACATCATGAAAGGTATGGATCCACATTGTATCTTTGGTGGCCATATCCTTAGTCAGTGCTTTCATGGATCCGCAGTGTATTGGTCGGCGACCATGCTTTGAGTTAGTGTATTCCGAGCATGGGTATGCCTACTTCGAGGATGATATGTATATATTGTTTGATGTTTGTTTATAGCTTCCGCCCGACTCTCCTATTGTAGCACCTTTACATACACATTTTTGTAAAGTGTTTCGGCCATCGGTTTCTCTTCTATCCTCACGCTTTAGGGGGAATCTATTACACACCTATTTGTCGTACTACCAAGTGTCACACTTAAGCGTCGCACTTTGCCAAGTGTTGCACTCAAGTGTTGTAATTTCATCACCATGTGGGAGTGTTTGTCATAATCCCTAAACATGTTGGAGGGGAAACCTATTATTTGGAGGTCGAAATACTATCTTTCACCTTGAGTTTTTGGTCCTTTTTGAGTTTCATTGCCTCCCTGCCCATATGGAGAGGAGGATGAACCCTTATCATCGCTCCTTGCTCAGTTATATGGGAGCGATAATCTCGCCCTGTGCTCAGTTCTAGGGGGGCGATGAAGTGGTTGCAACCATTATGCCTTATTTTGAGAGGTTGTTTTCGGGAGATTTCAGTTGGTTAGAGGTTGGTTCAAGCTACCCTCTATCCAAGGCAAGGTCAATCTTGTCTTGTCTCTATTAGGGAAGCTAATTCTTGCGCTTCCTTGAGGGTTTCAAAGAACTTATCTCTCAACAAGAATTGAAAATGCCTTGGAAAGAATTCAGATACCAAGCTAAGGTAATCCCTTCTGAAGGTCTGATGCTAAGAGGAAACTCCTCTACCAAGGCATCAAATCTTGCATTGAATTCTCTCACAGGATTTTGTTCATACTTTTGGATTTTGTCAAATTGATTGACAAGGAAGGCCCGATCCTTTCCATCACCCCATCTCTTGAAGAAAGCACTCTCAAAGTCTTTCCAGGTCTTTATACTCTTGCTTGGGAGGTTGTTGTACCAAGCCCTAACATCCCCTACCAATGAGGCAGAGAAAAGACTCATGATCACATCTGGGTGTTGGGGGTTTACTTCATGTGCCCCATAGTCGTCATAGAATCTACTCAAATGATAATCGACTTTGGTATCATCATTACCAGAGAATTTAGAGAGCCAGGAACTAGCACCATTAGGCATGTCATGGGGAAAACCACAAATTCTACTCATGTCCAAGGGTTTAAAAATATTGTTGGATGCCCATTTCGGAGGAGCCACGGGGAAATGGGCTGATTGCTATAATGATGTCCAATAGGGGTTGTCATTAGTGGAGTTGCTAGATGATTCTTAAAAGAGGATCATCAAAAGAAGGTGAGGGACCTACCCTCAATGGACTCACCAGGTAAACTTGTGAGATAAGGGCTTTGGGATAAGTTTACCAAAGTGATGCCGTGACGAGAATGACTCAATCCTCTTCGACAACGGTGCCTAAATGTTATGGAAGAGGTCCACCACCAGGGAGGCTTCCCTGGGGACCTCAAGAGATCGAATAACAAGAAATAGCCAAGCCTACCGACCCCTATCTTGATCACTTGTTAGTTGGTCTAGGTCAAGGAGAGAGAGAGAGGTTGTAAGGTGATTGTTGTACCTGCCCGGAACAAGAACAATTTGCAACATATATTTGACAATTACCAAGCTAAGGCATGCAACAATAACCTCTTTAGACACTAGACAAGTAAAATTGCATTGGCTGTTGCAAATTACAACAATAAACAATTATATAACAATAAATGATTTGCAACAACATGAAGAAACAATGCTCATAAACACCACAATTGACCATGAAAAGTAAGCATTAAACTAATAGAATATTATCCAATTGCTAGAGGTGATTTCTGAACAAGTTAAGCCACTTATAATTAGGTGTATGCAGCAAATTAAGACAATTTTCAGTGGATGTAGCAAACTTTTGTAACAACAACAACAAATATTGTGAGTTTGCTAGAGTTAGGGTTAGCAATGTTAGTAGAATACTTGAGAGAGTAAGAAAAGTGATTTTAACAACTACTTTTACCACAAGATCACTTGTAGATCAGTGTCGTTGTCATTCTAGGGCCTATGGAGTCTCAAATGCGTTAAACTTGAAGATTGATCTAATTGAAACCAAGAGGTAGAGTTTAAACCCTAAGGTGCAAGCACGTTTGGGCCTTAGGGTTTAGACATTGAGGAAAAGGATATCTAGGGTGCAAACATGTTTGGGCCCTAGATACTGTTTTTCCCTTCTTGTAGCTTCACTTAGGTCAAGGATCAAATGTCTAGGGCTAAAATCCTAAAGTGCAAGCACTTTTGGGCTTTAGGCTTCTAACTCTAGCAAGAATGTCTCACAAACTTGGACAAATAAAACTTTGTGAGGAAGAGAAGCACTTATGGCTTCTTCTTAGGGTTTCAACAAAACAAGACTTCTTGCAACAAAATAGCAATTACACCATTTACATCAACAAAAGACAATAGAATTGTAGAAAATTCCTTTATCCAAGAAACCTAGAACATAAAACCCTAATTGCAGAAATATCCATCCAAAATGAGCAAAGCATCCACATGAGAACCTCCTTTAAGCATAGCGCATAAGAGAAAAGATCAAGAATGGCTGAAATAGCGAAACGGTAGAAGTGTTATCGCACAAAGATGAGGAAGTGATGATGAGAAATAAAAGGCTCGCGCTAGCCTTCTTATATGAGGCTAGACTAGCGAATTGGTCCACACAATATGTCAATATCAAAATAGAAGTGGGGCTGGCCCCTCATTTATCATTTACAAATCGTTAAAATGCAAAAACTACATCATGAAAGGCCACATGTGTGGTGACGTCAAGCCTTCTTAGGCTAAGAGAGGGCCTTCAAAGGCCACATGGCATCGTCTAGAAGTGGAGCAATGGAAAAGGTACGTCTCCTCCATCATGATCACGCCAAATCATCACCAATACCCCAAGTAACCATCAAGCCTAATTCCATGAAACTCTAGAAGATGATGTCATGATCAATGGAGGGTGACGTCAAGGGTTTTAGGCATTGAGTCCAGGCTGGAGGGAGTTGCGTCTCGTCTCTACATGGTGTCTAGTTGTTTGCCTGTTGCTGTAATGTCCTTGATCCAGTGAATAATAAGCCCTGGGGTACTCTGCCCAGCTTGTGGGCTTTCAGCCCATCTGTGTGCTATCATGGTCAAATCTGCTCAAACCATGCCCATCTGTTCATCGTCCAAGTTTCCAAGGATGTGAGTTGTTGTTTGAAGGTGGTGAGTCACTGAATGACTCACTGCTTTGAATCACACGTGCCAAAGTCTTGCAATAAAGGCACATCGTCCTGGGTACAAGCCTAGGACGCCCCTCAAAGAACCATGTCAGGGCCATCCAGAACAAACCCAAGGCGTCCTTGAAAGAACCATGCCAGGGCCATCCAAAACAAACCCAGGATGTTCCTCAAAGAACCATGTCAGGGCCATCCAAAACAAAGCAGAGTATAAGACAAGGTAAACCAATGTTCATAAGAGATGTTAGTCCTTAAAACATGCAAAGTAAGTTGTTATTTAAGATGTAAGCCATGTAAACAATTCACCTCAGTATCCCCTTCAAGCATCTCGCCAACACATGACCTCATGTGAGTTGGCAAGTTTAAGTATGGGAGGGCATTTATCCAACCCTATTAGGTGTGCCAACCTAGATAGAAAAGAAATGTTAGATTTTCCTTATTTACAGAGCATTAGTGTTACTTGTGTTCTTTTACTTCATTACCATATATATATATATATATATCATGTACTGAGCAGTAGCAACATAAACAAGAGACAAAAAGAACACAAGAGATTTATCCTGGGAAAACCCCAAATGGGGGTTGTTATCGCACAATTTGTAGTTAAGGTAAAAGATGGATGAAAGGAAGTCAAACCGGTGTAACTGAACCAATCCCACCACTGTCACCTCAATGGGAAAGTTCTTTCTGTTTAGGGAGGTAAGGCCCAGGGGAGACGTCCCCGATGACCTGGGGTTTTGAGAAGGCAAAGAAGGCTTAAGAAGGCCAAATGATAATATTCCCCCTCACAAGTCACCACCTGATCAGAAAGTCTGACTTAATAGCCAATAAAGGTAAAAGATAATCGGAAGTAGTAACCAAGAAGTGTACCTGCCCGAGACAAAGCAACAAAGAAACTGTACATGTGCAAGCATGCTTGCTGGTTAGTACTTCAAAGTTCATATAATCAATGACTTTTTTGATAATAAGCAATTGAGCAATAATATTGACGAAGTAAATCAATGTTTGTACAATAGCAATGATTACAATATCACTTCTCAATAAATGCTAAAGAAACTTTGGCATTCAATGTAACAATATCAATACTTTAGAAACGATGCCTTAACCAATCATTCAATTGCTTTAAAAGGTAAAACAAATGCTTCACAAAGGTGTTTATAACACAAGAAGGTGACGACATCAATAGGGTTAGCAGGATTAGTCTAGGCTAGGGTTAGTAAGAGTTAGAATTTGTTGAAAGTCTAGAATTTTGTTTGTGATCAAGTTACTCAATGCAAGAGGTCTTAGACCAATGCGCTACTAGGGCATGTGGAGTCAAAAGAGGATGCAAAGGCTGAAGGACTGAATGATAATAATGAAGCTAAAGACAAGAAGGTTGGATGTTGAGGTGTTGCTATAGCAAGGCCTCAACATTGAAACCCTAGGGGAGAAAGGCTCACTAAGCTGTAGAAACCCTAGGCGTTAGTGCTTTCTCCTCCTTCTTTAGCTTATTGGCCAGATGAAATCGGCTAGCTTAAGCAAGGATTTATAGGGCTAAAGACAAGAGAGTGGGAAGGTGAAGTGTTGCTAAGGCAAGGCTTCATCAAACAAACCCTAGGGGAAAACGACTCATCAAGGTGTAGAAACCCTAGGCCTTGATGCGTCTTCCTCCTTCTTAGCTCAATAACAAGAAACAAAACGGCTAGCTTAGTAGAGTAGAGATAGAGTGTTGCTATGGCAAGGCTCTATCTTACTTCAGCAAAATCAAAATATCTCTTAACTTGGTAGGGACATGAGACAAGGACATTAACTAGTGCTTGTCACCTAGGGTTTGATTCAACAAATTATAATAACAAATGCAAGTAAACAAAACTATAACCATTCAATTAAGAAGTGTTGCAGAAATTCACTTACATAAACCATGCATTCAAGTAGCAAAACCCTAGTTGTAAACCTTCCACCAAGAAGAAATGCCAAAATAGTCCAAAAATGTCTTCCTTCAACAAGTGCGCCTCACAATTTCAGCCAAAACCCTAAAATAGGGCGCAAATTTCAGACCTCACTAATGAGTGAGTGAAAGATGATGAAAAAATGAGAGTACAAACCCTCCATTTATACAGTAGCAATGGCCTTAATTACTTTTTAGGTCATCAAAAGGCCGACAAGGCCAAAATACACAATAATACCGTTTTATATTAAATTGTCATGAATGAAACCCTAATCAAGCAAAAGCAAGACGTCATGCCCCTTCTAGGGTGACGTTAGCCCTTTTTAGGACAAATGCAGCCTCCTGGAGCAAAACGTTAGCCCTCCTTGGGCTTCTCCAACCTGCCACACGTGCCAAACTGCCACGACTGTCTCCCAAAACGTCCATGAAGCTAGATGATGTCATGAGCCTCCTGGGTGACGTCTAGGGCCTTCCAAGGCCAACGTTCCAATGAAGAGGGCACAACCCCCTAGGTCAGGCTCTGCCAGGGTGCCTCTGTGGAACGTCCTCCTCTTCTCTGGTGCATACCCCTTTGTCCTGTCTCTGCCCCCTGCTGGGGTCTCAACATCCATCTGGTGGGCTCTTCAACCCCATGGAGGTTCAAACTAATCATCTCCCCATGTGTACCTGTCCAATGTGGTACCTGTCCGTCGGGCATGATCCTGCACATCAACAGCTACGCCCTCCATGCGCTCATAAGTCACAGGGATCATAGCAATGCCAATCACATCTCATCATCAATATTATTAAACATGTGCATAAAACCCCTATTACCCCAGTTAAGTGCTCAAAGACATTATACAAGTCTGCAATACAAGCTTGGGGAAAGTGACAGGGCGTCCTATTGGGCTAGTGTCCACTGGAAAAGGGATGTTTTCGGAAGAGATTAAATCCAAGTCATGTAATGGGTGAGGTGGATAAGGGATGTCCTGACAAGGGGTGCAGTGAAAGCAAGGAAATGCAGGGCTTACCTGTGGGTGCCTTTGTAGAAGGTGAGCTGCACCTGTCCTGGATGCAATTGTTTCCAAGCCTATTCATGCCTTTTATTCTTTATTCTTTATTGCCTTTTCTTCAAGAAGCTAATCAGGCGACACTGCCCTGACGTGTTGACCAGTGGTGGCAATGTTACCCACAAGTACTTTCATAGAAATGAGAAGGCTGGCTCATGATGAGACCCCCTTTCTCTTGGCCATGCAACCAAGAGCCACAACCCTGGCGTGGTAACCAGCTGCTAGTAGTGTCATACTGCTAGGTACCCATGGACCTAATAGGCTGGCTCGTGATGAGACCCCCTATCCTCTGACTAGGCCTTGTTTTATTATTTTTATTGGGTTCCTCTTGTTTCTTGCTGAGAAGCCTTTTATTGCTTTCTCGAGGATCCTTGGGCAAAGCATCTCAAGGTTTTACTTTTCGGCTTTTATCTTTTGCTAGCTTGCTTTTACCTTCTGGGCCTTTAGCCCCTTCTTCCCACAAGGTAAGGTGCAACCCTTAAATGATTTGCCAACCCAATGCCCAGACAAATGTAATGTGATGGATGAGAAGGAAGCAAGATGAAAGGTG